>JARYGA010015655.1:0-66609 GCA_030545235.1 Helianthus tuberosus
AGCTAGAAAGATCCGAATAGCCTCCAGACGTGCAACTGGTGCATAAACCTCGTTGTAATCAATGCCTTCAATTTGACGAAAGCCCTGAACAACCAATCTCGCCTTGTTGCGAATGACCACTACACGATCATCCTTTTTGCACTTGTAAACCCAACGGGTGCCAATTTTCTTGTAGTTGTCAGGTTTTTCAACAAGTCTCCAAACACCCAGCTTTTGGAACTGTTGTAGTTCCTCTTGCATTGCTTCAACCCAAGAATTATCCTTTAAGGCTTCCTTCCAAGATTTCGGTTCTTCTTGTGAAACGTAACAAGCAAAGGACCAATCATTTTGAAGACCAGATTCTCTAATGGCTGAATACAAACCAGCACTCTGGTTGTTTCTCAGCTGATTACGCGTCTGCACTCCTTGTTGGACATCTCCTATGATATTCTGCTGTGGATGGGTATCGTTTATCCTCATCTCAGAATTTTCAGGAACACGAGCATTAACACCCAAATTGTTAAAATTAAGATCAACAACCAACTCCACACCTGGAATATGCGTAGAAGTGGATGCATTCCCTTCAGCAGTATCATCAACTTGCACATGAGGAGTATCAACAGAAGTACCCTGAACTGGAGCAACTGGAGATGAAGTGCCTTCAGTCGCATCCAGATTTTCTTCATCTTCTTCTGATGACTCATTGTATTCAGTAGCATTTTCAACTTCCTCATTTTGAACTGTGTTGTTAGTCGAATTAGAACATTGTGAGTTAACAACAACAGGTCTAACCAATGATGAGTCAGCAGCATTATCACTATCAAATATCATTCTAGCAGCTGCGGAATCTTCATCAAAGGTTGGCAGATCAAAGGAGTTGAATAGCCCATCGTAATCAAACATCCAAGGATCACCCGGAGCCCTAACAGGACTTGTATACCTTTGAACCCTTACTTCACTCCATAGCTCAATCTTTTTGGTAGCCAGATTCCAAACACGAAAATTCGGAGTAGCATATCCAAGGAAGAAACCTTCGATAGCTTTCGCACCAAACTTTCCATCAGGCTCAATCATAGTGCATGGACTGCCAAAAGGTTCTAGTATTGAAAGATCCGGTTTTCTTTTCTGTAGAAGTTCGAAACAAGTCTTGCTATGTCTCTTAAGTGTAAGAACTCGGTTTAAAGTGTAGCATGCAGTCGACACAGCCTCCGCCCAGAACTGAATAGGAAGCTCCGACTCTACTAACATTGTTCTTGTAGTTTCAATTATCGTTCGATTCTTCCTCTCCGCGACACCGTTTTGTTGTGGAGTGTATCGAGAACTGTATTCATGAAGAATGCCTTTAGAAGTACAGAACTCATCCATCACACGGTTCTTGAATTCAGTTCCATTGTCGCTTCTGATCCTCTTAACTTTCAATGTGTAGAGATTTTCCAACATTGTAAGAAGATCCTTGAGGATGCCAGGAGTATCACTCTTGTGTGCCATAAAAGCTACCCAAGAAAATCTAGAGTAGTCATCAGTAACTACTAAACAATAAACATCTCCGAACGTTGTCTTGTGTCTCATAGGTCCAAAAAGGTCCATATGAAGACGTTCAAGGGGCATGCTAACAGTGTTGATTTTCTTCAAAGGGTGAGACTTCTTCGTTTGCTTCCCTTTCTGGCACGAAACACAGATATCTTGTAGATGAAAACTTCTCACGGGCACGCCATTCACAAGATTGTTTTTCACTAAATGGTTCATTTTTCTTAAGTGAATGTGTCCCATTCTTCTGTGCCAAGATATAGACTCCTTCTCCGTGGCTTTCGAGACAAAACATGTGACTTGTGCAGAGGTCGTAATCGCTTGGCTCATATCAAGAACATAAAGATCATTAACTCTTGGAGCCGATAAGAGAATCCATTCATCTGGAATTTTGAAACCAGGTTTAAGCACATAACAACCGGCATCATCGAAATGCACGGTGAACTTTTTATCGCAGATTTGCGACACACTGAGAAGATTATGATCAATTTGACGAACATAATTGATCTTATCGAAACATACAACACCATTGGAGATCATTCCCTCTCCAGTGATGTATCCGCCTTTGTCTCCAGCGAAAGCGACATAGCCTCCTTTAATGTTTCTCACATCATATAGAAGCCGTAAGTCGCCTGTCATGTGCCTAGATGCTCCACTATCAACAATCCAATGACTATTAATAGTTCCTCCTGGAACACCCTGCACATATCATCAATGATCAGTTGAGAATGGGGACCCAAGCCTTAGTGGTCTTGGGTCGTCCCTGAGCATCATGAAAGATGATCTCGATTTCTTGATGATTTTGTAACAAAACAGCTCCCCCTGAACTTTCACCCGTCTTAGGTTTCCAAGTTTGTTTTTGTTCACCAGATTGAGTTTTGTAAACAAATTTTGAAACTTCTGGTTTTAAAGGTGAACTTGGTTCCCTTGAAACAGATTTGACTTCTGATTTTAAAGCCTTTTCAACAGCTTTGACGTTTTGACGTCGTTGTTTCGTTTCTTGTTCCTTAACAGTTCGTTTATCATGTTTTGGTGAAACGGGACGACGTTGAGGGTGAACTTTTTCAGGTGGTGCTTTCTCAACAAATTGATCTTTTGGAGTGTTTGAGCAGTTCTTAATGATATGCCCAAACTCCCCACATTTAAAACATGTTCTCCTTTCCACAAACTTAGGAGAATTCGATCGACCAGCAGATGTCGAAACCGTAGAACCCGAGGTACTTGCTTTTTCATCACACCCGTTTGAATGTTGAGTGTAATTGTTTTGGCTATCACGTTTTAAAATTTTGACTTGTTGTACAAAATCGGTGTTTGACTTGTTTTCAAAAGTCTCAATTTTATCCGTACCCCTCGATTCCACAAATTTGACATTACTGTTTTTCTTCTGATAACGAGCTCCTTTTGTTTCAAATTTTGATTTAGAAACATTAGGCCTTTGAGCTCGTTGATCTGGTTGTTTACCCTTAGGAGCAACAGGTTGTTGCTTTGATGGTGATTTTTTATTTCCAAATTCCTTTTTGATTTTAGCCTTAGGAATCGGATCACATTGAGTTACAATGACTCCCGGAATCGACTTTCCCAAAAACTTGTTTGTATTATTTTCAAAAACTTGATCAATCGAAGATGGATTGACATTCTTAATTGGAAAATCGTGATTTGAATAGATTTTAGAATCACCAACCAAAGTGTACAACACGTTATTACTTTTAACGGCAGACACAGAATTCTTGTCATTCTTGACAGGATCTATCACTTGTTTGGCAACTTGTTGCACATCAGGAATAGGAGGATCACAAAGAATATGATTCTCAATTGGAATTTCTATTCCCTTTTTCTTATCAAGTGATTCATCCTGGTCATTCATATCTGATTCTGATTCATCATCATACGAATCATAGTCCTCAATGATAGGAGGACTTAGTTTCGCAGATGTTGAAGTTTCCTTTTGATCAGATGATGTACTCGAAGAATTGTCCGATTTGAACCCTATGCCAGTAGTAACTTCCTCATAATCCAGAGGTACACTGGGTTCAAATCGAGGCATATCCTCTTCATCAGGCATATAGGTATAATTATGTCTTAAAGGAGGCGGACACTTCTTATACCCAACACCTTTCTTGTTTCCCTTCAGTTGTTGAACGTCAATAATGTGATCGAGCACAAATCGGGAGTTAGAATAACTCTCCAACTTTTTCTTGATTGCATCATGTTCGCATGTGGCAATGGCTAATTCCTTTTTAGTTTCCTCAACAATGTTAATGTAATCATTTATACTAACTTGTTTATGATAAACAGTTTTTGTTACTTCGGAAACATTTTTCTTTAGAGTTTCAATTACAGATTTAAACTCCTTTTCGTTTCTAACCAGAGCCATATTTGCTTCTTTGCACTTGGACATTTCAACAACCAAACTTTGATTGTGACTATGAAGCTTTTCAGATTCAAGCTTCAAATCAGCACAATCATTACAAACACTAGGAGCAGGAGTTTCAGAATTTACCTGACTCGTAGAGGCTGAGACATTTTCCATAAAGGCAGTTTGAAAAGAAAAAGATCCGTCTTCAGTGAAGAACTTCTCCATTCCTTGAGATGCTACAGCAGCCTTCTTAATCAGAATTGATTTCTGACATTTCAACTCCTCCGCTTCATTCAACAAGTCATTAAGATCAGAACTTGCTACTTCCCTCACATCATATTCAGAATGATAATCGCCCGAAGTAGAACTCTCTTCATCAGAACTCCCGGTATAACCCGAACTGTCGTCACTTTCAGAAAATTCTTCCTTATGAACGTGCTTGATGTGATTGATGATCTTTGCATAACACGTTGTTCCTCCTTTATCTTGATCACCTTCCCCAAGTTGTAAAGACCAATTAAACCCTTCATCAGCTTGTACGGTTAATGCACGATTATCGTTTGATGATCCAGACTGATTCTGGTTGGTGGTGTTGTTTACAGCCACTATCCCTTTTCCACGATTGTCTTGATTGGCATTTGAAGTACTCGTCTGATTACGGAATGGGTTCTGATTGCCTTGTTTGCTTGGTCGGGTGCACTCACGTTTGAAGTGACCCTTTTCGCCACAATTGAAGCATGTAACTGCTTCTTTATCAAATCCGTACTTTGTATCCTGTTTGCTGTCCAAAGAACTTCTCCCTGTTCGAACCATAAAGTCCTTCGCCCTTCTAACAGCACTTGCGAACGCCCACTTTATATCCATCAACTCCATTTCATCACGGTTGATTTGTAGATAGTCTTCATTGGTCAAACTGATGTTTCCAATTTGACCTGCGACCAAACCGCAGTAAGCACCGACCATTGTATTAATAAGTTCCATATGTTCCTTTGCTACTTCAATGCTAACATTTGAGAGGTTTGATGTATCAACTTTGACTGTGTTAGGGTTTGTGGGTGGAGGATTGTTGGTATAATGAGCTTGCTGTTGTTGTGATTGGACTTGTGGTTGTGGTTGGGCTGGAATATAAGCACTCGGATTGAACTGAGGTTGAGTAGTGGCAACTGGAGGTGTATAAGGAATAAAACCTCCTCCGGAATAAGCCTGAGCTTGAGCAATCAAATGCGTTGGCGGAAGATAGGCGCTCGGATCGAAGACAGGAGGCGGAGCTGATTGAGGAAACGGAGAAGAGTTTGTATTTGATACAAACGCCGTTTGTAACTTTGGTTGCTGAGCTGAACTGGAACTAACTGACGGGTTAAAACCTCCTCCATAATACATTTCGATATTTTGAGGAGCAGCAATTCGTTTTGCTTTCCGAATTTCTTCATCATTCTTGTGTTCCAGCTTCTGTACGAATTCATAGATACTTACAGTGTCAGCATCTAGAACACCAGTATACTTTAAAAGCTCAATGTATGGGCTCCACTTTGGTGGTAGAGAATCAGCAAACCGTGCAACGACTTCCTTTTGAGTTGCAGTAACAGCATAAGCAAACATTTCACTAATCAAATGATAAAAACGTGTAGTCATATCATTTAGAGTTTCATTTTCCAAGAACTGAAACGATTCAAACTCTTTCTTCAATAGATCATGGCGTGTCTTTCTAGAAGCTGCATTTCCTTCTCCTCTTGTTACCAAAGAATCCCATAATGTTTTCGTGTCCGAACAATAAGAAAATTGATGATAGATATCTTTGTGAAGCGCTTGGGTAAGAATAGCAAACGACTTTTTCTCAAATTCATAGGCTTTCTTGTCATTTTCTTGCATGTTAGAAAAACCTTCGGCCGTTGAGGCTGCTACTTCGAGAGCATTACTGCGTGGAGTAATGAAACACCTCCAAAGATCAGTGCTTTGACCTTGAACGTATGTATGGAAACGACCTTTCCAAGATGGAAACTCGTTCATATGATTCAACTTTGGTGGACGATTTTTACTGCCCGTTTCGCTCTCGCTAAGCAAAAGATTTTGAATGTTTTGATTTTGATTTGATACCAAAGCCCATTGTCCGGCACTTATAGAAGGTTGACCAAAAACATTCTTCACCCATGCTGCTGCGGAAGTCGGATCTTCACGTGGTCTCGAGTCCATACTCCAATCCCACGGATTTGTGCAACTCATATTTGATATTAGAACGATAACACAAGTTTGGCGAAATCAGAAAGTGTTTTCGTTGAGCTGATGTTGGTGATTTCGTTGATGGATATTTGATGAAAACCAAGAGGTGATTTCGACCGGATGCTAAAAGTTGTTGTCGATTTCGTCCAGAGAAAACAAAGGTGACAATCGGCCCAGAGAAGGAATTGGCCCAGTCTTGGATTTCGGCCCAGACTTGGATTTCGGCCAAAACAAATGTTCAAATGTGTTTTCTCGGCTGGAATTGGATTCAGCAAGGGTGATTTCGGCTGCTTGATATATTTGACTTAGGTAGGTGTTTTCGTTGACTATTTAACAAGGGATTTCGGCTACAAAGTGACAAGGTGTTTTCGGCTGTGATGATTTTGTGGATACAACTATTAGATATTTTCAAACCTTATCCTGACAACAGTGCAACAATTTCAACAAAGTATGGTTATCTGATTTCGGTACACCCTTTTTCTTACCAACTAATGATAACACTACACTCTTTTCAAACCCACTTCTAATATTATATTGATAAACAAACTCGGCAGGTATTCAAATAGATCAAACAACAAAAATATTCAACTAAACAGTTTGAAGATTTCAAGAACTTGTCAAGAACACTTTGAAGATTATGAAAATTCCGAAGATAATTTTGCCTATATTTTCAACAAAAACCCAAATGTCAACATGTATTGATGCAATATAATAGGTTTTCAATAAAACTTTGGCAAACAAACAATATCCAGGCAGATTTCTAAGCACTTTTTCAGGAACAACAACCACAAATACTAGAATTTTGCATAAACTTTCTATGAAAACCAAAATCTAATCATGCACACATGTAATTTTAACAGGGTTTTCAATAAAACTTTAGCAATGAAGCAAATGATAACAGATGGTTAAGAAGACTTTTCCAGAAATATATGAATGTCAAGAACCAGTTTTCGGAAAATCAAACAACAACACTCAATATAAACCTAACTATGTTTGGTTTAAACAAGGATACGAGTCAAAGCTCTGATACCACTTGTAGGTCCGTTTTTCTCGGAGGATCCGATACGTAACCTATCCTTGTTTATATCAAACACTATCACGGGTGCGGAATCCCCGTAACGATGCAAACCAAACAATGTAAAGAATATAACACGAACAGGTAATCAAAGATTCACTTAGATTAACAGGATGAGAACAAACTGCAAACACATACACACAATGCTTGACGATAAACTCTCAGTTTCTCTCTATGCTCTCATAACCTAAACTGTGAAACATGATTTAGTATATATACTGAGCTTTTGACGAAAACACTTTGGACGAAATCAGAAGTGATTTCGTCACATATGTGTGGACGAAATCCCTTATGATTTCGTTGACCTTTGTGTTTTCATCACAAGTGTCTAGGATGTTATAGTTTGATGAAAACACATGTGTTTTCATCAAAGCTAAACAGGACAAAATATACTAAGTCATGAAGGACAGTCAAGCATGATAACACAACCTCTTAACCTAATGCACACTAGCATTAGGTTAAGATACAATTACAAAGACAATAAGTCATACCAAGTAAGATAGGAGGATATCTGACTAGGTAGACACGACGGAACGTACAGACTCGATAACGAAAGACTGTTTAACATACAACTAAACAAGACAAGTTACAGACACAAAACTGCACTAACAGTATGTCATCTCAATAAGACACTGTACGGTTTAAAACAGGCCCCGAGGGCATGGTATAGTAGAATAGACGGGTACTTCAAATCACATGGTTATGAAAAATGTGTATATGAACATACCCTGTTCATTAAAAACCTTAAAACTACAAGGATTATAATTTGCTTGTACGTGGATGATCTCATTATAGCTAGTGATTCGTTAGACTTGATCAAGCAATTGAAGGATTCAATGAAAAAGGAATTTGAGATGACAGATCTCGGAATCTTGCATTATTTTCTGGGAATGGAAGTTAACTATAATGAAGAGAACATTACCTTGTCACAACAAAAATATGCAAGAAATCTGTTAGACAAGTTTAATATGGGAAACTGTAATGCCATCTCAACACCAGTGGAATACGGATTGCGGCTGACAAAGGAAGATCCAGAGGATGAAGTAGATCAGAATTCATACAGAAGCTTAGTTGGGTGTCTCATGTATCTAACAAACACCAAACCGGATATTATGTTCGCAGTTAGTAAGATAAGTCGTTTTATGGAAAGACCTAAGAAAAGTCACTGGGAAGCTGGTAAAAGGATTCTAAGATATGTAAAAGGAACGTTAAATCACGGAATAGTGTATTCAAAAGGAAGTAAAGGGAAATCAGCAGGTTTTAGCGACAGTGATTATGCGGGTAATATCGATGATAGTAAGAGCACATCTGGATATGTGTTTCATCTAGGTTCAGGTGCTATAGCATGGCAATCAAAGAAACAAAAGGTGGTGGCACTGTCATCAACCGAAGCTGAATACATCGCTTTATCTATGGCTGGGTGTCAAGCACTATGGCTAAAGGGAATCCTGAATGAACTTCAAATGAATATGGACTGTCCCCCAACAATCTACTGTGATAACAAATCGACTATTTGTCTAGCTAAGGATCCAGTCTACCACGGGAAAATCAAACATATACGAGTAAAGTACCATTTTATTCGTGATCTGATCAAGAATGATGTAGTTGAGATTAGTTTCTGCACGACAAAGGAACAAGCTATTGATATACTCACTAAAGCCCTGCAGCCGAAAGATTTCATGCGGATAAAGAACTTGCTACATGTTGGTCCGATCTAACTTACGGGAGGGTATTAGAAGAAGAGTTATAAGTTAGATCTTTCATTAGTTTAGATATAATATATGCATAGTTTTATTATAGTTCATGTAACATATTATTATTATAGATAGATAGCGACGGTTATGATATACATACCGTCACATGTATATATGTATTTCGTGTATGCACATTCGAATTCACCAATTCTATTCAGAACATTATTTCCATTCATTCTCTTCTAATTCCAAAACCCTAAGACAAACAATATCAATCCCAACACAGAAGGCCTCCACAGCATGGCTCTTGCTACGGCTCTAGTGTGGTTCAGACGCACAGCCGTGGCCGGCTAGTTCCACTACATTTCCATCAAGGTCAATTTTGTAAGAGTCATCTTCAGTATCAGAGTCATCAAGAGGATAATGTTCAGATGGCTTCCAGCAGAAGATTTCTGAGTAATCAGTATCAGAGTCATCATATCAGGATCATGTTCAGACGACTTCCAACCAAATAGTTCCGCCATACTTGCTAGAGCTTCTTCATCAAGGTCAATTTCATAAGAGTAATCATCAGACTCAGGTTCAAAGGGCTTTGAAGGCTTGGCTAGGGGCAAGAAAACATCGAATGCATGGCTCTGGTGTGGTTTAGAGTCATAGCCAACGACTGCTGGTTCCACTAGATGGGATAGAGCTTCTTCATCAAAGTCACTTTCATAAGAGTCAGGCTCAGGCTCAGGCTCAGGCTCAGGTTCATACGGCTTCCATGGCTCAGTTAGGAGCGAGAAAATGTCGAACACATGGCTCTGGTGTGATTCAGAGGCACAATCAATTACATAAGAGTCATCATCAGTATAGTCATCATGAGGATAATGTTCGGATGGCTTCCAGCCAACTATTTCAGAGTAACCCGTATCAGAGTCATTACGAAGAACATGTTCAGACGTCTTCAAGCAGGATAGTTCCACCACACGAGCTAGAGGTTCTTCTTCAGTTTCAGTTTCGTGAGAGCCATAAGTATCAGAGTCATCATGGGGATCATGTTCAGATGGCTTCAAGCCGAATAGATGGACTATATCTTCTTCATCAAAGTCATTTTTGTTACACTCATCAGGATCAGACGGGTTCCAGCGCTCGGATAGGGACGAAAGAACATTGACAACATGACTCATGTCAGGTCTCCGGTTTGGTTCATTGGCACAGCAATAACCAGCTAGCTCCGCCACTCTACTTACCCCAGCTAGAGCTTCTTCATCATGGTTAAGGGTCGGGTCAATGGCTTTTCTAAAGGTTCCATTATCTATATGCTCTTTTAGCCAATGCATCAAGTGTAAACCTTTCTCTTCTAGTGCCCTTCGGCCCATTATAAGTTCCATTAGGATCACACCGAAACTGAACACGTCAATTTTGGTCGTTACTAACCCCGTCCCTATATATAAAATCATCATTCAGTTTTATTTTTAAGTTTAACTTCGGTCACATAATCAACTTATAAAAGTAAATCCAAATTAACTAAACAATCCAAAAGAGAACCTGCATATTCGGGTGCAAAATACCCAATAGTTCCGGCTGGGTTTTGCATGAATGAATATTCCCCACGTGGGGTAGGTCGAACAAGTCCAAAGTCTGCAACCTTTGCCCGCATATCATCACCAAGTAGGATATTGGAGGGTTTAAGATCTCTATGAATGAAACTTTGTTGTGCTAAATCATGCATATACTGCACACCTCTAGCAACATCTAAAGCAATGATCAATCTTTGCGTCCATTCGAGGGGTTTCAAACCTTCCGGTTTCCAATCAAATAATAACCGACCAAGTGTCCCTTGAGGCATATACTCATAAACAAGAAGCCTCTCGTTTCCAACCAAACAGTACCCGAGAAATGCAACCACATGCCTATGTCTAAACTTGGTTAGAACTGTAATCTCAGTTTGAAACTCATTAACACCACCCATTTCACTCAAATTCATCCTCTTGACCGCAATCTTGGTTCCATCAAGTAATTCTCCTTTGTAAACCGTCGCTCATCCTCCTCTCCCGAGGATGTTATCTTGGCTGAAATTGTTGGTCGTGTTTTTCAAATCTTGAATTGAAATTTCCTTATTACCAGCTTCAACATGGACGCCTCTACTTGCTTGACTCACTCCACCATAACCACCTATCGTAATATTAACTTGATCACAATCTGAAGTGGAATGGACAAATGTGTTTTGATAAGGTACAACACTAGAGCCCTTCCGTTTACCTAATTCATATACAGAAACACTTAGAAAACTAATGAAGAACACGACACAAACTAATCCTGCCACCGCCACTGCCACCCTATTATACCAGCTCTTCCAGGCGCCACTACCAGCGCTATCTAGTGATAGCGGGTTTAGACTAGGACCATCTTTCCCTACACTATTCACCTTAAAAGTTCCTTTAGAACTAGGAGCTGGGACATAACGGTGAAAGGTTCCCTTAGAACTCGGAGCTGGGACATAACGGTGAAAGGATCCTTTAGAACTAGGACCTTGGACATAATGGTAAAAGGTTTCCTTTGAACTAGGACCTGGGACATAATCGTGAAAGGTTTCCATAGAACTAATAGGACTTGAGACATAACGGTGAAAGGATCCTCTAGAACTAGGACCTGGGACATAGCCCTGAATGATTCCTTTAGGGAGATAACTCTGAAAGATTTCTTTAGGACTAGGACCTGGGACATAAGAACGTTTAGAACTAGGACCTAGGACATAAGAACGTTTAGAACTAGGACTTAGGACATAACCCTGAATGATTCCTATAGAATTAGGACCTGTGACATAACACTGAGCATAAACGAGTGTTACCGAAACAAGATAATTAAATGATCAACAAATGAAATTTGAAACCCAGAGAGTGTTTCTTCATTGTTGACCACCAAAGAGTGAATCAAATAACAGAACTAGATTTTCTAAGAAGATATAATAAAAGAGGACAAAGTTTGAAATTAAATTGCATGAACCCACAATTTAAACCGGACAAAAATAAAGAGAAAACAAGGACTCAGCCTATCATAAAATATAGCAATACAAAATAGAAAAAGAAAGAAAAGTCTTATCGTAGATAAAATAAACATATAGTCCCTATCGTTTATCCAAAAACCAACATTTCAAACCGGACAAAAATAAAAAAGAAAAAGATAGAAAAGTCAATAAAATAAATATTAAAAGTTAAAGTTAACTACACAGTGCCTAACGTTTATCCAAAATAACATCTTCGAGGTCTAATGGTTTCGAGTTGCAAGCTTAGGTTATGTGGTTTACATTCCATAACACTTTGGGGGACTAAGACTCACGTCCGTTACTTTTTCCATCTAGCTATCCTTATGGTTTCTAAAACTTGTTATTTTCATGCACTTCGTTAACCTCATCTAATATATATCCTCAAACGCGGGGTAACTATGTATTTATAAAAAAAAAAAAAGAAATTAAATACTATAAAAAAAAACTTCTATCTCTCTACTAAATCTAGAATCTTCAAATGATCCATCATGTTTAATTTTTATTGCTAAAAATTTCATGAGATAATAATAAAATGAACAAAATTGTTGAATAACGATAATCACAGTGGAAAAATCATGTTTAATTTTTATTGCTAAAAATTGTTGAATAACGATAATCACAGTGGAAAAATTTTAATTGAAATCAAGGGAAAATAGGAAAACGAAGAATCACAAAGTTTGATTTTTGACAAACTTTTGGGTGTGTGTATTTCACTAAGGATTGATAATTATTGATCAATCTTGGTGCATACGTAATTCATCGAATACACCGTATAAATACACAAGTTTGACGGTTGGTTATGGTTGGCTATTCCTGCCAATTTCAACCACTTAATGGCCGGGCCTGTATAGTATTCCTTCGTTGTTCAAAAGAAAAAAAAGAATCCTAGATTATATATACAGAAATGTCATATAATAATACAAACAAATATAATCATATGATTAATGTTTAGTTTAAATCTAATATATTACTAATAGTACTGGTTTTTCTTAAATTGTGTAACACCCGATTCTATATATAGAGAAATCTTACGGAGAATAAGTCTTAATTTATCGGCAATTTCTGTCAAATTTGGCAAAACTAACAGAACTGATACTGATTGTTTCCGAAACAAGATAAACGATCGACACATTAAATTCAAAACCCAAATGGCGAATCAAGATTCAGAACTAGATTTTACATGAAAATATAAATTAAGGAAGCTCATGTAAGATTAAATATATTTTGTATTAATATTTAATCTATAGCCATTATAATCATTTACATAATATAGATCAAAATATATAATAACCTATTAAATAATTAGTTGGTAATTGTTGATGGACCATATTACCCTTATTAACTAATTAGGTTTCCTCCTGTGTGCTTATATAAGGAGTATAATGTGGAGGTTAAGGGGTTAGACAATTTCATAAACCCTAATAGCACATAACATCAATCTCGCCTCCCTCTCCATAACCGAATCCCCTATTCGGTTTTCTTAGTCCCCATCATCAGTTAGCACCCTAAGGAGGAACCGGATCACGCTGACAATTATGTCGAACTCGATGTCATCTTCTCTGACTGGATTCTCCACTGTCTGATGCAATCAAAGGTATGTTTTCATGTTTTCCTTTATGTTTAAACAGAACTGAACCAACATGTGGTATCAGAGCTTATGTTGATTAGTCAGTTCTGTTTTGTATCCGTAAATCTGGATTAAAGCAGGAAAACAGGATTTGAAAACCCTAATTAAATTCGTTTTATTTATCATCCATCAGTTTCGGATCATATGTTTCATCTATTATTACTGTTCCGAAATCATAATGTTCAAGAATTTGATTAAATGTTCAATAATTTTCCAGATTTCGGATATAGGGTTTAAGGTTATTTTTTAGGGTTCATCATGTTCTTAGTTAAAATTCGAATTTTCCTTTATGATTTGGAATATGATTTGAATTGTTAAATGTTTCCCTAATTTTGATCTAAATTTTGCCTATTAAGCTTTTCGAAATCTGTTAAAAGGATAAACAAATTATGATTTCAAAATTTTATGATAAAATTAGATCAATGTTATAATAGGAAACTCTATCACAATTCTAAATTTCGAATTTTCAGTTGTTATAACCATTAACAACAACTGGATCGCACAAGATTCTATCACATAAGAGATGATCTGATCGCATAAGATAATCGCACAAGATCAGATCACATAAGAGATGATCTGATCGCACAAGATTTGTACAACTGATTAAGCATATTGTACAAGTTAAGACTGCATAATCGCACAAGATTTGTGGATCGCACAAGGCATTACTGATCGCACAAGTTTACTTGGGCCTTACTGATCGCACAAGCTTTAGGCCTTATTGATCGCACAAGTTTTTTGGGCCTTACTGATCGCACAAGTTCGATCCGCGCTAACGGGTGGTTTGCTATTAAATGATTGGTTTTGTAAAGCTGATTTAATTCATTCATAGATGGCATACTCAACAAGTGCATAACTAAATTGATTGTCTGGCCAAAGCTGACTTGATACATCTACTTATCGTTCAAGTATTATGAAAGCTATGTTGTGTGAGCATCATAAGCATGAATGTCTTAATTTCTGGCCAAAGCTGATTTAATTCATTCATAGATGGCATACTCAACAAGTGCATAACTAAAGTGATTGTCTCAATTTCTGGCCAAAGCTGATTTGTTACAACCACTTTGCACATATGCTTAAATGATTACACTTCTGGCCAAAGTTGTTTTGTCTTCGTTTAAGTAGAACTCTAAATAAGTCTATTATTTTGATGTTAGTAATAGACATATCACAATCTCTTCACATAATGATCCTTATATTAATGATCCTTAATTATTTTTATGATCATTTCGTCTGCCTTATTCTTAGTACCCATAATTTTACTCACTATAATTTTCTTCTATAAGTCTATATCTCATCCACTCTAATGCCTAAATCTAATATGTTTTGCTTAAAGTTTCTAGAAGAATTAGCTCTTAAATTAAAGCATTGATTATCTCTTAAGACACGATAATCATACTGCTCTCTTCTGGTAAAGGTACTACAGAAGATAATTAGAGCATGATGAACAGGACAAATCGAACATGATGTCTCTTATGATAATCAAGATCTCTCTAATATAAATTCTATCACTAAGGTTATTCCAGATTAAGTTTTTCCTAAGACTAATCTATTATGTGTGGTTTAATCACAAGAACTCCTAAGATGCATGCGTTCATTTAAAATTCTAAATTATAAAGTTAAGTGGTATATGTGAATACATTATGATGTACAATACCATGACCCATAAAGTTAAGGACTTACGCATGGAAATAAGTATATTTTTCCAGTACATTACATACTAAGATTTTCA
Organism: Helianthus tuberosus; assembly: GCA_030545235.1. Taxonomy (NCBI): domain Eukaryota; kingdom Viridiplantae; phylum Streptophyta; class Magnoliopsida; order Asterales; family Asteraceae; genus Helianthus; species Helianthus tuberosus. The sequence goes on from JARYGA010015655.1 coordinate 15,236, forward strand.
CTTGTACAATTTGATGCATTATAAATCAACTATAACACTCAAAAGTACCAAAGTATAATGAGTGTGTTGATAAGCAAAATATGTACAAAGAAATAAATGTTTGAAACTGGAAAATAAGATGTTATTCACCTTACAACCACTAATAGTTTAAAAGAGGATTGTTCTAAGGTCCATAGACAAAATGCAAGTACAAAATCCCAACTTTAAGGTTCTTCAAGGGAAAATCTCACTGCATAATTATGCCATTAGACTAGGCATAAGCAACGAGACTATCCATTATTATAAAGAACGGTTGGATAAATTAATTAGGTAGTCACTTACTAATGATATTTAAGTCTGCTAATTTTAATATTCCTATTAACACATGATTAGTTGACTCTAGTTCTAAACGTTTCCTTACCAGAAGTGAAACAAATAATTAACATGAGAGTTAGCGACAAAATTAAATGTTAAGGCTATAAGAACCATAATAAGCAGTCTTCTAACAACGCTTTTCGATACCTTATATATTCTGAAGATTAATCAGAATATAGTATCATAATTAAGCAAAGTTATGAACATTGTGAGGTTTGCATAGTCAACATAAAGTCACACTTACCTTAAAATCTCATCTTATTTGTTCTAAATATCTGGATTGAAACATTACTAAGATGGAACTAGATGATACCTTACATTTTCACAACTTTTGTCATCATGAAAATGAGAATTTGACAAAAGGAAAATGAGACTTATAAATTTCATCCATTATAACCAAAATTCATGAGAAATCATGACATGGTTAATGGGGATGATTTTTTCATTTAATCTCATTCTAAGTGATTTTAAATCATGACGTTATAGCCCTAAATATTACTTGGCTTAAGGAATAAGTATGGGTCCATCATAAGTCATTCATTGACATTCGTGGAACTTATTCCAAATGGAATATTCAGACATAATTCATTTATCATTTAAAAGGCTATCAACTTGTATCTAACTTTTGTCGCATATGGCCCACAGTCTTAGAAGAAATCTATTCATATATTTACTTATTAAGATTTCTATTAAATATGTCCTTAAGTTTCTTATGACATTTGGACGTTAAGGAAATCAATAAAAGTCTAACATATATATGATAGGTTCCCACGTCACGTATGTGACAACCCTCAAAATCTCATGTATTCCGTACAATTAATTAATGATAATTAAAGTGCTTGACGACTGTGTGGAAATATTTAACTGCTATCTGATTTCTGTGTTATATTCACATGTGCGTGTTAACATACTAGTAGTATGCAGAAAACCTGACTAAATGGTCCTGAATATTTTCCTATATGTTAGGAATTTATTTCGTTACAAAAATATATAAATAAGACACTTTACGGATTAATTAAGCAGTTTAACGGAACAGTATCCGACCGAACAACCGGACATTACCCGGGACACCAAATATTTACCAAATACATTGTGTTATTATTTTTGGCTAATCATGATCCACGTCTATCATAACACCAGTTATAAATCATCAACTAACAATATATAACTCATGTTTACAATTTAGTCACAATTTTACACTAAGCCCTCCCCCCCCCCCCCCAACGATTTTGGTCCCCTTGTGGACCCACAAGACACCACACCATACTCCATAATCTTCTCATTGATTTCATTCCATTTTTATAATGGATGGTTACTTGTTGATCTAGCCAAAATATTGAAAGAACAATTATAAGCATGGAGCTTGGGATTTGTCATCATCATTTTCAAGATTCACACTCAACCCTCATCACTCTTCTCTCTCCCTCTATTTGGTTTACCACAACCGAATCCACCACCATCATCTTTAAACATCTTCATCTCTTCCCTTATACAAGTTCCATTTAAGTTAGAAGGTGAATCAAGAAGGTTACTACTTGTGGAGCTTCAAGAAGGGCTTTGTTCTAGTCTTTTTCACCATCATTTTCTCATCACTTCTTCACAAGATTTCATCCCTAGCTATAAGCTAGTAGTAAGTCCTTTGTTACCCTCTTGTTAATTTTGTTTCATCTCGTTTTTATGATCAAAGGGTATAGTATGTTTAAAATCACTAAAGTGTCAAGAACAAATAGATAAATATTAAAAGTTTACTTATGATTGATACATAAAGATGAAAACTTGTTGGTTTAAGGTTAGTTAATGCATATATGATGTTTGATCGTCAAACTCTTGATAAATCCATTGTTCGGACATGTGTTGATACAATATAGTAACATTTAAACTATAAATAACATGCTGAATCACACTTCCAGCCGATTTCATCAGGCTGTAAACAGGCCATAAATTCAACGAAAAACCGATATTTTGAATCTAAAATATGTTATTATGAAATACGGTTCTAATGGCACCAGAATCGTAATTTTTGGACTTCGTTTACTATTTTTAAAGAACCGATTCGTAACAGCAGCTTAGGCTGAGTTTTTACAGCAATAAATGAGTGTTGTATTTTCTGTTGTAACTTGTATTCTGTGTAGAATCGGACCATGAAATTTGTAAAGTAGATGAAAACCGATGCATTTGTAATTACCCCACTGGAATTTCATAAATCGGACACTCGATGAATTTTTAATAAATTGTTCCGTGGACTGTGGTCAGAAATACACAAATCTGAGTTCAGTCCGGAATATGAATTTTTATAAAATATTGGTAATGAACCGGACCCCGATATTTTTACACAATAAAATATGGAACGTTTAAGACATCCTGTAAAAATTTGGGAATTTTTGGAATAATTTAACTATTTTATTTAAATGTCCGAAAACAGCCGGTTTTGAATATTAATGCTGAATTGACATAAGTTGTGACTTGCGTGTCTAAATGTCGAGTATGCTATCGGTGAATGATCTAACATGTTATATCTGTTATGTGCATTATCGTATGTTTGATTTTGAGTGGGGAATGGATGGGAAGTATATATGGGCATAAACCGTTAAAGTGATGCATGTTATGTGATAGATACGTGTAGGAACTTTGTGTTCTATTTGAAGTCACTAATAAACTAACTGGTAATTATATTAGGACGTGATTGACCGACCTTGACCGTTAGCTACTTTTGAGAGTCAAACCGAGCAACCGAGGTGAGTTCACACTCCTAAGGCATGGGATTCCCGGTGGGTTGGGAATGGGATTGAATAACTACTCGTAATATCATTACTATTAAACTACTTTTCACCGTCCTCGGATTGAAGGGCACGTACGTAAAACCTACGTACACTCACACTCGCTACGTTGCAAGAGGTGGGGGAGTGAAAACTTTATATTACTTCAATTTACACCTCTTGTACAAGACACTGCTCCATTATGACACTGTTCTATCATAACTTATCTCCTTAAATCCAATGCTACTCTTACAAAAGTTTCATTGTTTCCTAATTGTGGGCGCACTTAGATTTCTTACCTAAACTAACATAATCCTCAACAAGAGAAACTACAACGACTAACGTCATTAACTCGTTTCTCTATTAGAATTTGTTGGTCGTTACATATTGACCCTAAGCATGCTAAGTTCCTAAAGATTTCTAAGGTCGGTGGGAGCAGTCAAAGTCCTCATCATGATTTGCAAGGAATACAAGAGGCGGGGGGAAGAGTGTCATTAAATTTCACTCCGAATTTAACTCCGATTACACCTCTTGTACACCATACTGCACCAACTCTTACAAACTTAGAATCCTGAAAATGATAGCAACCTAACCAAGAGCTAATCCATAAAACTGAAACTTCTAACAAACCCAATAATCAACTCAGGAGGTCATCTAGGTTTAAAAGCCTACTAACTTTGATGATTACATAACCTCCCTAACTGAAGTTGAAATGGATTTTGGAAAAGTTTACTGGTCCTATCTCTTCAAATTAAGCCATTAGTGTCAATCAATATTCTTTTAAATGGAATAAAACAATTTTCTAGTAAAACTGATTTTATGTGTTCGTATAACGTTTGGGATTTGATTGAATTACCTAAGAGTGTTCATAACTAAACCAAATCCTGATATAAGCGTTAAGACACGAAGAGGGATGATTGATTGTCAAAGGTTATACTTAGGAAGGGATAAATTATCAAAGATTTCTTTGAGGATCATTACTGTTCTATTAGCTGTTCTAGTAGCTTATAATAGTTTAAGGCTACATTAGATGAACATTAAAAACAATTTTCCCTAACAAATGGCTAGCATATTCACATGTTCATAAGACAACCTGAAAGTTCTAAACTTATGGTTAAAGAACAATTTGTCTATAAGCCAATAAAATCCATGTATGGGTTAATGCAAGCATCATAATGTGATGAAATCTTAACGTAATTATTTTCATCAAGAATCAAGTGGATTAATGTACCTACCTCAAAATGAGTGGGAGCAACTAAGATAAACTTGTCAATATAGATGATATTCTTTTGACAAGTATATGTTACATAAGTCAAAGCATTGTTAACGCAAACTTTGATATAATATATCTCAGAGATATCTCTTATGTGATAGATATCATAACATACCGAGATAGACCCAGTGGGACATTAGTTCCGTTCCATAAGTTTAACATTAAATGGGTCCTTACATGTGTAACAGACAATACTGCTCTCCTTTAGAGGATAATAGGATAAATGAGATTATTTCCTTACGCTTCATTAATTAGAAGCCTTATGTAAGTTCAAGTCTATACTCGTTTAGATATTACTCAAATTGCAACACACTAGATATGTCTAGATTAATGTGAAGCATCTTATGGAGTATTAAAATATTTATAAAAGGAAACGAGAGACTATAATTTTAAAGAAGAAGTGAGAATTAAAACCGGTTTTTTACTCTAACTTTGAGATATTCAAAGATGACAAAATGTAATTTCGGGTAAATCCTTATGTCAGCAGACAAAACCTATTTCATGGAGGAGTCATAATGCACTGATATTAACAACCTAAGTTATAACGACATAATATAGTCACTAAATGTTGTTGGAAATTTATCAGTGGACTCATAAGTTTATTGACTCCATATAATTAATGTTTTTGAAGACTTAGTGTGATAAAGTCAGCTACCATAACTCCTTGAACAGTAACAGTTCGAGAGGTGCTGCATTAAATTTCGATACGCAATTAATTATTCGTTTATGAACGAATTGAGGAAACTAAATCTTTGTATCGAATGCATTCATGATATGCTTAAGGATCCTATAACTAAAAGTCTATCACCCATAACTATTATGTAAGCGCTTATAATAATCACGGGTATATTGATGACTATGTACAACTGCATATCGTACTATGAATGACTAACTATTAGTTAATTTTTCCTCATCAGTTTGATTTTGTATGTCTCTAAGAATATGTCACGCTAGCATAACGGCATATAGACAAATATAGTTAAAAATCAAACAAAGGGCTTATGCGTATTTTGATCATAACGATTAGGTTTTAAATTAAGGCTATAGTATGATTAATGGGGGTCCTGAGTCGCATAATGATTCAACGGCTGTATTTCTCTGCTATAGTACTTGTTTAAGGCTAAAATGAGTGTTAACTCCTGATCAGGCTTATCTAATACTCATAGTAAATGATTACTCGGCTAAGTGGGAGAATGTAAGATTAAATATATTCTGTATTAATATTTAATCTATAGCCATTATAATCATTTACATAATATAGATCAAAATATATAATAACCTATTAAATAATTAGTTGGTAAGTGTTGATGGACCATATTACCCTTATTAACTAATTAGGTTTCCTCCTGGGTGCATATATAAGGAGTATAATGTGGAGGTTAAGGGGTTAGACAATTTCATAAACCCTAATAGTACATAACATCAATCTCGCCTCCCTCTCTATAACCGAATCCCCTATTCGGTTTTCTTAGTCCCCATCATCAGTTAGCACCCTAAGGAGGATCCGGATCACGCTGACAATTATGTCGAACTTGATGTCATCTTCTCTGACTGGATTCTCCACTGTCTGATGCAATCAAAGGTATGTTTTCATGTTTTCCTTTATGTTTAAACAGAACTGAACCAACAGCTCATGCAATGATAAAGAGGACATAGGAGGAAAAGAGTACGAAGAAAACAAAATTTGAAAATTAGAAATAAAAGTATACTTTAATAAACGAAACCAAAAATCTAAACCTACCAAAATTTGAAAATTAGAAATAAAATTATACTTTAATAAACAAGAAAACAAACAACTCCGTCAGTCCTTATACATATTGGACAGCGATAGGGTACATATATATATCAGTGTTGCAAAAATCGCGACTAGTCGGCGATTAATCGACGACTAGTCGCTAGTCGGGCCTCTGCTGAGTAATTTTTCACTAATCATTGAAAAAATCGCTAGTCGGTCAAAGCCGGTGATAATCGCTGCTAGTCGGCCCAAGTCGGGCTAGTCGGCCAAAGTCGGCCCATATAAATTGATTGCAAAAGTGGCCCAAATTGAAAAATTAGCCCATTTTCTTATGCCCTACAATTAGTAAATCACTTTTATTCCTTTGTTATCAGCAACTCAGCAAGACAGGAACGATTCGGAGACATCAGCGACAACGGAGACATTGATCGGAGACATCAGAGACATCAGCGACAGCGGCAGCGTTGGAGACATCGGACCTTTCTTCCTTCGGAGACATCAGCGACATCGGAGACATCAGCGATTGATTGTTTCAGTGGCCGATTGATTACTTTAATCCAACAGGTAATAGTTTACTTTAATTGTTTCAGTGGCCGATTGATTGTTTCAGTGGCTGATTGAACTGTTGAACCCGTATATCACCCTTACTGGTTAACATTACAAGTAAAAGTAAGAAATAAATTGAGCATATGAACGGATTTCATTAAACAAAACAGCAATGTCTATTCACTTGGTTAATAAACCAGAGTAACTTCTAAGTTCTACAAAGATGTTTAGTAGAAACTAAAAAGCCAAACTAGTATTCCCAGTTAAAAGACCTTACTCAGCACTCACATTATAGTTACATTAGTGAATATCTTGTGAAAGCTGTACTGAATTGATGATTTTTTTGGTGTAGACATGTTGTTTAGTTATGGCATCTATGGAATCAACCGGTAGTAAAGTTCTTAAAAGAAAATCTAACGATATTGATATGGATGTGTGAGTATATATATACATATTTATAAAAATAAAAAAATATACATATAAAATTCCCGATCCGATTAATCCCGAGTAATCCCGAGTAGTCGCTAGTCTCTACCTCACCGACCCGCTAGCGACTAGCGAGTTCTGCAACCTTGATATATATATATAGTTACGTGAGAACATGTGAATAACTAGCGTAATTACTAATTATTACGCTGGAATATGTTGTAGCATACTAATTTGTTGTGACTATACGTGAATTTATAAAACAATAGTATGTGATTATATAACTACTTTATAATACAACTTGATACATTATTAAATGTAATTGAATAAACTGTGTAAATGTTGATGTCAACATCTTTTTTTAGAGTTGTAAAAGGACAAAAAAACATTGCTTGGAATTTTATTTCTTTTATAGTTTTCTTTATAATATTTTCGTCTACGTGTGTGCAAAATATGGTGGCAATACTCGCACAAGAAATCAGAGTTCTCTAAGCTCTCACAAATTGAGGATTTTAACTTGATCCAAAACCTATATATATGTATAGAAAAAGTATATCGTACATTACGGCTTAACGTACTTCACGTACAACAACATGCGTGATTTGTTATATAACATGCGTGATTAATATTTTCAATATGCGTGATTATTGTGTTTCAACATGCGTGATTTTGGATTTTTGAGTTATAACGTGCGTGATTTTAAAATGAACGTGCGTAATTACCTGTCGTACGTGATGTACGTTAAGCCGTATTGTACTATATGTATATATAAAGATAGGATCGGGTACAAATAGACAGTGTTGCAAAAATCGCAAAATCGGCCTAGGCGGCCGATTAATCGGCGCCTAGGCGCTAGGCGGCTACTTACTGACTAATTTTGAGCTAGTCGGCCAATTAATCGGAGTCGGTCAAAGTCGGTCAAAATCGGTCCTAGGCGGTCCTAGGCGGTCAAAAATCGGATTAATCGGCCTATATTAATCGGTTAAAATCGGTCAAAATCGGTCCCAGGCGGTCCCAGGCGGTCCTAGGCGGTCAAAATTGGTCAGAATCAGTCAAAATCGAACCATACTATCTGAAACTTGAAGTATTTATGTGAATTTTGAAGTATTATTTTTATATTATTGGGTATATATATATAATTTTGAAAAAATACATATAAAAATCCCAATCCGATTAATCCCGATTAATCCATAGGCGGTACCTCACCGCCCGACTAGCGCCTAGCGCCTTCTACAACACTGCAAATAGATAACACGAGTTTAATGTGATTATGCAAGATAGTAGTACGTTATAATTATGTGCGATAAAATATATAGCAATATTATACTTACATAACGGATAATAAAGATATTAACACATTTTTTGTAAAATAATATACCGTCAAAAAGTTATTGAATTTTTATTATAACAGATCTCAATGGAGAATGAGCATACACGAGTGTTACGGAAACTAAGATAAACGATTAAGAGGTGAAATTCAAAACCTAGAAAGTGTTTCCACCAAATAGCGAATCAAATATTTGAACTGAATTTTCGATGAAAATATAATAGAAGAGTACAAAGTTTGTCACTACATGAACCAAAACTTCAAACCGGATAAAATTAAATAGAAACAACGACTCAGTCTATCATAATATAATAACATATAGTCGTACAAAAGAGAGAAAAGTTTTATTGCATAACTTAAGGTGGTGTTAGTTTTTTTTAAAAGATTTGCGCACACTCTTCTGTCTGCGCCGCACAGACCACGCGCAGAGATTGTATCTACAGACTGTTTGTCATCTACGCAAGCTCATCTTGATGCAGACTTGGCCCAACCACTTCTAAAATCTTCTAAGGTCTGTAGAAGGTTAAACAACACCACCCACCACCACCACAGTCCACCACCCACCACCGTCCATCACAACCACAACCACCACCACCGTCCATGTCCACCACCCACCACCACCGTCCACCGTCCACCACCACCCACCGTCCACCACCACCCACCCCCCACCAATTTATTTTAGAAGTTTACAAATGTTAAAAAACAAACGGTCTTTTTCTTACAAACTGTAGATGTTTGGTCCACCTCTTCTTCTACAGATGTGGTCCGTAGACTGCAAACATTATACCTCTTAAAAACAAAGAGCACCTAAATATTACTATAGTACAACAGAGTAATTGTGGTTTATCTAAAATAATACATTGGGGTTTAAGGATTTCGAGTTGCAAGTTATGTGGTTTTTATTTTTTAACATTTTGAGGTACTGATGAAACAGTGGTTAACCGAGAGGTTAGTCCACGGGTTGAGTCTCATCAAGTAAGGTTAATCTCTCCTTTCCTCGATCGATGGCCGGGTCGTCCCCTAATTCGTCTCCTGCACAATGAAAACACACCATGACTCGCAACAAGAAGAATGGGGTAGGGGTTGCTCCTTGTTACCACCATCCGGCGTGAGAATAAGTATTTGCTTGGGAGCAAGATAAGTATTTAAGTCGTAATTGTGAGAGAGCAGATTAGCACTACCTCAAACCTGGTTCGGGATGGGTATTTATAGCCGAAGAGTGACGGAAAAGGGCCAAAGGGCCGCTTGATGGGCCTAGGGCCCGACTGACAATCTTGCAGTTTTTTGTAGATATGACAATTGCGTGGGTCACGAGAGTCTTGGGCGCACGCAGAGGTGTTGCCATGTGTCCTGCTGCATCGGTTGCATGAAGGAACACCCGCCACGTGGCCTGCACGGGTTGTCAATCTATTCACCAACTTTATGCATGTGGGTTGGGCAGCTGCGCATTGGGTGGTCAGCTGACCGTTGCTGTCAGTGCCCGGGCATACCACTTGTCGGTTTGAACACAGAAGTCAAAGTGACAGTTCCACTTATATAACAATAGGATGCGGTTTTGCACCGCAGCGCTGTGTGCGGTAATCTGAGCACAAACCAAACATTTATATCGCCGCTCTGCGCGCGCCCATGCAGGACCACAGCCTGGAAATGTGTTTGATAGAAAGTGAATGTAGTAAGCTACTATCATCGTTGGTAGCAATTACCGCATCCCTTGTATGTTGACGATAACAACCATTTTCATATACAATGTGAGTCGGGTTCGCGCCTAAGCCTGGTGAATCCTGTCAGTAGGGGCAATGAGCTGGGTGATGGTCAATCGTGCCTAAGCCTGGTGCGAGATTTGGGACCATACCCCTTCAAGTCCCCCTAGTCCATTGTTGCTTCCACGCGCAAGTTGCAAATGGGTGGAATGTTGTCCTAATGGCCGAAATGGTGTTCTTGAAATTAGTTTGGAGAAGATACTAGGCCGAGGCCTTTTGCTCCTGCTTCATGTAAATCAATCGTTCGGTTGATCGTTATATCCGATGCGGGTTGAGTAGAGTCGTTGTCGACTGTTTAGAACCGATGAGTAAGTTCAAGCTGACGTTGAAGCATCTCAGAGTCCTTGCGGTTCTGTGGTGCCTTTTGAGTGTGCTATACGAATACTGTCGTACTAATAAAAACTGAATGAATTGGATGACCACGGTTCAAATTTAATTGCCACCTTGCTGGCGCTTCAAACCAACCTTTGAGACGGTGACGGAAGATGAGCATGAAATCGCCATTACCCACAACCTGATTAAAACCCTTGCACCTGTCGTGCAAGTGTATCATTACCTTGCTGGTGCTTCATATTCATCAATGAAACATGAAATGATGATCCCTCTTTGTATGGTGGTTCGTGTTCGTCAATTGAACATCTGTTTTCGGGCTTTAAGCTTTGTTCTGCGGTTACCCTTTCATTATTGATGTCCTAGTTTGGGCGCTTGATTTGAGTTTCCTTGTGATAATACAAGTCATCTATCGTCAGTCGTGCTTGCTCAAAAAATGCAAGAACTTTTTGTGAAGACAATGGGTAGATAAACAAAGCCATAAGTAGACATGTTACCTCCATTATTGAGCTTCATGTTCTCAAGTTCACAATGATTATCAAGAGTATGCATCAATAGCCTCGGAGTATTAGTTTCAAGCTGCTTGATGTTCATGAACTAGTCGTTTGTCCGAGTGTTCTTCCTTTTTAAATAAATTGGATTTATTTAAAAGTAAAAAAGAACACTGACACCAGTTGTTCTTGACGTAGCAGACCACGATGCGTCGTCCGACGCGTTAGAGCCCGTTATGGTGTTATGGTCCACCACTTTACGTGTGGTCAAAGTGAAACTTTGTGTGTGAACCGCGGGTGTTCTTTCTTTGAATAAATGGGATTTATTTAAAAGTAAAGAACACTGAAATGAGTTCTTCTTGCTGTATAAAAACGCGATGCGTCGGCCGACGCAGGTGGTTTTATTGTGGTGTTGTGGTCCACCGTGTGGTCAAAGTAAAACTTTGTGTGTGGACCGCGCGGTGGGTTATGGTATATGTTTCCCATAGTCACAAACGGTCGCGGTTTCGGTTTGCATTTCTCATAGCCACCATTCCCATAGTCACAAGCGGTTGCGGTTTGCACTTCCCATAGCCATCGTTCCCATAGTCACAAGCGGTTGCGGTTTGCATTTCCCAAAGCCACCGTTGCCATAGTCACAAGCGGTTGTGGTTTGCATTTCCCGGATGTACTGTGAGTGTTGAAAAAGGTTGGTTAATTTTGTCGTGTAATGCAGACGATGTGTACCGCAGGTGGAATTTGGTGGAAGTTGGTGGGATCTAGCTGGCAAAAAGTTGATGTGACGGTGACTGCTGCACTACCCGAGGCATTAATTGCTCTGTAGCGTGAGCTTAACGGTCGTATAGTTTCAGGTGCGTGAGTTGTTACGCGCGCGTGGTAACTGTCAAAGAACCATCGTTTTCCAGCTAGCGGTTGATGTACGTAAAATGCAACATATAAATTATATCAACTACGGCGTAAAATCAACCCTTTTCGGTACTAATGTTGGAAAAAGTTTTTTTCTTTGTTCCTTTTTAATTTACAGCGTCAAAAGAGCTTAAACGCGCAAAATGCGCAAAATAACAGCAAAAACCAACATAAATACAAAGAAGGAGGATTGACGCAACTCGCCAAGCCCCAATCCACATCCAAACCAAGAAAATAGCAAGATCAGAAGATCTAACACGAGGTCGTGCCCACCAGACACGAGCCGTGTCCAAGACTGAATTCTCTGCAGAAGAAAAGACAACAACAAAGGACAAAACAGGCAATCAACACGAGGCGTGGTCAACTCCAAGATTCACAGAATCTGACATAGTACAGCAAGTACATTGGCCACGGTCGTGCCGTTGACGCACAGGGCCGTGTTAGTACAAGACCTGACACTACAGTTAATAAGGAAGAGAGAGAGAGAGATGGCCACAGGGTCGTGCCAGGCGGGCACGGGCCGTGGTGAATCTATCTTCAGCTATAAATAGATGTGCTTGGGTCCATTCCAATCCATCCCTTGGCAAACCACTTCTTTCTCACTTGCCATCACTCCACCACCACTACAACACTATCATCCACCACCAGCATCCATCTTCCATCATTTAGAGTGTGTAGTAGTATCAGGATCCAAAATCGATCGTAAGAGACTTTTTCAAACAAAGGCCATGTTTGGCTAAACTCTTACATCACTTGGTGAAGACAAATCTTTTATGAATTACTTTTTGATTTCCAATCTTTAGCTCATTTTTTATTGGGTATGTATTAATGACTTTAATAACTAGTTTTTTTATATTGAAGGCGAATTTATCTAACCATTCTTCATATGCCGTTGATTCACATATTCTTGTCTTTACGGTCTATATAAAGCGCGTTAACTACTTGGAAGGGGGTTAGAGTAGGTTGGGTAATTCTATGTCCCGTTCAGCGTATAGATCATGTGAGAACCTGGTTCAAGGTTAGTACTACTCGATGGATTGGTATAGTATGACTGGCCCGACTGAGAGTAAGAAACCGCTTGAATACCTTATCTATAAATTACTATTAAAACTTTAAACCAACCCTAATAGGACTGTATCCCTGCTGATTCATACCAAAGGGTTGAGGGTAACGCTGCCTGTAAGGGGGCCTACCACTTTTTGCATTAATAACTTACTTAATTATCTTTCAATAATCCGACCTTGCGGGACTGTATCCCTGCTGACTCAGACCAATAGGTTGAGGGTAATGCTGCCTGGAAGGGGGCCTACTACTATAACTTAAAATTAATCTCTTAAAATGCCCAAAGTGCGGAAATCATTAAAAGGATTTATGAAAGAGGAGTAGGAACCAAGTGATTCCTTATTGTCTATCTGTTTTTCCTTATACTTTATTTTTGCTTTTTAGTTTATCTTTTTATAGCTTTAAAATCTTTTTCATCAAAATTTGGTTCGAATAGACGTTAACGATAGGCCGGTATTAAATGCTCTTGTGTCCTTGGACGACCTCGGTATTTTACCATCACTATTCTACGTCCGCGATGGGTGCACTTGCCCTAGCGTGTGTAGAGTGATAGTAGTTTATCGTGTTTTATAAATTTAAAACTTGAATTTGCGAGTAAAAAGAGCTAAAACATATCTAAAAAAATTAACTACACCCGCGCATGTCAGCGGTCTTTGATTGGTGCAAAAACCGCACGTTTCTGCGGTCACGTCCCTTGCATTAAATGCGAAGGGTACAAAAGGGATAACCTTTGAGGGTTTCCCTTTACTTCGTTCGAATTTCAAAAAAAATTGCCGTTGAAGTTTATTGTTTCCTTTCTTCTTCGACGAGTTTTTAAGTTTTCCTGTGAGTCGAAGTTGCTTTTCCTTCTTCCCCCTTCATATCTATATTTTTCTTGATGGCGTCACCATCAATACCATCTTCTCCACCGTCGTCACCGGTGGAAGAAGACGTCGAGAATGTTGAGGCCGACGGTGCTTTGCCGGTGTTGAAGTGGAATGTCCCGGCGTTCCGGCAACTGATGTTGACCGTCAGGATGTCGGACGAGTATGGAGCCACTTACCCTAAGGATGGCGATACGGCGGCCAATGCCCCTGTCGGATTTGTGGCTTTTTTTGCCGACATGTTCGGCATCGGAAATTTCTAGTTGTCGTTGACGGTGTTTATGGTAGACTTGCTGGAGTATTACAGGATCCATCTCTCCCAGCTCAGCCCATTGGGGATGGTTCGTGCTCGCCATTTCGAGTAATGTTTCCGATCCCAGGATCTTGAGCCGACGATTAAGAATTTTCGTCGGTTTTACCGGTTGCAAGCCCAACTGGGTTTTTATTCCTTCCAACTCCGCGTTGGCGCGTTCAAAATTCTGGTGCAGCCACCTAAGGGTTTTACCCAGTGGAAATCAAAGTTCTTTTATGTGAAGGAGGCTGCAGTTGCATGTAAGCAGTATTTCGGAGTGTGTTTGTAAGCATTCCCAAGGAGATGATACCCATTCCGACTTTAGAAGCGCAGGAGTGGTATCAGGGGCTTCAGGCAGTTCCATTGGTTGGACAGACCAACAAGCAGTTGCAGTATCTTCGTATGATGTTGCGGTGGAAACCAGGCAGCAAAACGAAGCTTGTCTGCAAAGAAAAGGATCAAGGTAATTGCTTTTGACCAGTTTTTATTACAACTGTCTTGTTGTTGTTAACCTTGGGCTTTGCGGTTTTGTAGTGGTGCGTTTCTGGCGCTCGTTTGCGGCAGATAGTGAACTGGAGATCACCACGGAGGAATGTGGTGAAGGAGAGGAAGGGTGGTATGAAACCACTGTTATGAACTTCCGGGTTCCAGACCCGGCCGCGGTAAATGCCCCTATGCCACAAGGGCCATGTAAGTAGCAATTTGTTTGTTGTATTCTAACTTTCAAGTTGTTCTTATAACTCAGAGAATGTTGTGCTTGCCGTAGGTGTGCTTGCTGCCCTAGGAGTCCACCCCGCAGCCGTAATTGGTGGTAAGGCAGGTGTGAAAACCACAGGTGCGGTTGTGACCAAGGTCGGCAAGGCCAAGAAGCCAGAAAAACCTGTTACCGTTCCAGTAAAGCAGGTTACATCAGGTACCTTCCGCCCCAGAATAAACAAATCTGAGGATTACGTCTTAGTATCTGATACTCTTGAGGGGTTGGATGTACTAGCGTCTTCCTCTGGCGTAGGCAGCGCAGGTGCTGGTACCGGGCCCTTGATTGGGCAAAAGAGGAAGGTGAAGACCGCATCTGCCGGAGCGAAAAAGAAGGCAACCTTATGCCGCGGTAGGACGACATTGCTTGGTACGCGCCTTGCGCAGCCTTCCATGGGTAAGTTCACATATTTTTGTTGAAGTTTATTTTGTTGAACTTTTCCCATAATTATCTGCGTTGTGTATTGCAGTTACCACAAGCGCATCTCTTCCTACTCCACCGTCTTCACCGCCTTAGTCTGCGGGTGAAGAGAAGAAGAAGGAGGCTGGACCTGAAGAAGTTGTTCAGGTTGTAAGCAGCGAGGAAACCCCCCTGTACAAGGCGCAAAGGGGTTGTTTGAAACTCCAATGGGTGAGACCAGTATCTTTGATGATACTGTAGATTCATCAGGTAATCTCATTGACCCCACTGCACAGTGGGGTTCTAGTGAAGGTGAGGGGGGCAATAAGCAAAAGTCCCTCGTTCTTGAACATGGGACCAACTCTGGCGCGGCTTAAAAGGGAAGTGCTGATAAGCCTCCGATTCAGCCTAATGAGACGTCACTGGATTACTACTACTGCACGTTTACTCAAGTGCGAGGTCAAGCCATGCATTCCCCTCCATGGAATATACATCAAGGGGATGTGATGACGGACCCTTCCCTTTGCAGGGAAGTTTTAAAGCGTGTTGGGACACCCGCGGAGTTGGAGCAGTTAAGGGCTGGTGGGCGCGAAAATTTATATTTGCAGCACGCCCTTTACCTGATTGGTGGTTCGATGATTGGGAATGTCATCCTCCATGATTGGTACTCTCTTGCCAGGAAGGAAGAGAAGTACGATCGGTTGAAGGCTGAAGCTGCTGCAACCATGGAAAAGATCCAAGCGGCTGAAGAGCGCCTGACCAATGAGAAGGCCGATTTTGAGGCATATAAATAGTCGAAGGAGTGGGCTGCTGTCGCAGGCCACAAACAGGTTCGGTCCTTAACCCAACTTCTGTCACAAGAGCGCAAGCTCTGGAAAGAGGCTTGTGCTCGTGAAAATGAAAAGTTTTACCGTCTTCGTCAGTAAATTGTGAACCTGAAGGCGGCGAACGCCAGCCTTGAGAAGAAAGAGTCAGCGGCTGTTGCGGCATTGAAGGAAGCAGATGCAGGCCGCGAAGCCGCGGTCAAGGCCCTTGAGGAAGCTAACGTTGGCCGCACAAAAATGGTGAAGGCGTTAAAGGAGGCCAGGCTTGCATATGTGACGTTAGAGGTATGTAATATACTTTGTAATTTGTTGAACTTAATCAAATATGAAATGCCTTCTCATACGGCCAATACTGCTATAGAAATTGTTTGGTTGACTCATCTTCTTCAAGAACTTCATGTATTACCACCAGATTTTCCAACCATCCTTTGTGACAATCAAAGTTTCATTCTCTCACAAAACCCTGTTTCACACAAGCGGGCAAAACATATTGATCTTGATTATCCCTTTTTACATGAGTTGGTAGCTGTGGGAAAACTTGCAACTAAGTTTGTTCCTACCAAGCTTCAAGTGGCTGACATCTTTACAAAAAGTCTTCCAAGTTCGCAATTTAACACATTTCTTCAAATGCTTTGTATTGGTCCACCACCGTTTAGCTTGCGGGAGATGTTAGATAATATTAAAGCTTTGGGTTGTTATTGTTTATCTTGGTTTATTTATGTCTTATGTGCAACTTTTACTTATATGTATTGTATGGTGTAATATTTTTATCAAGAGAATCAATTATACTTTTTCATTCACCAGCCCAAATCAATGACCCAACCAAGCCCAACCCAAAAGCCCCGTATCCCAAATAACCATGAATCCATGATACAGAAAAAACTCAATAAAAAGTATATACTAATAAAATTGTATTAAATAATAAATGAATAATAATTACAATGTTATGAATATATTTATTATTAATGTGGTTATCAACACCAAAAATAGATTAGCTTTCTCTCCAAGTTTTGTACATCTATATATACCACTATTGTAATGATCAGATCTATCAATGAAATATCAGTCTCTTTCTCCCTACATCTCTTTCTCTTAGTGTTTGCTATTAGGCTAGTAGGTCGTTGTTTCACAACACGTTATCAGCACGAAAGTGCTCGTGAGTCATGACCGCCACACCACCAACCACATCTGAAAACAACCGATCTATTGAAACATTCTACACCACATTAAAATCTCGACTTGATTTAACAGTCGCAAAACAAAATACATTCGGTCAACCAAATTGGTCTGTGTTAACATCCCCACCATCCTTGAGATTCAATCTGTCATCCTAGATGCAAGATGAGAAGGAAAAGAGGACAATAAGATGTATATTATTCGATGGCCGGCGATCAAAGGGTAAGAGAAAAGGGCGGTGCTAATAAGATGTATATTGTGCAGTGTCGGCGTCTCCGGTTAGTTTTTCTATCACTTCCTCTTTACTTGATTTCCAGATCGGCAAAACATATGCAATCATCGGCCGATTGATTAAATCTGATTGATATTTTAAATGGTTGACTAATGCTCCATCTTTGCATGAATTCCGGTGGGAATTTAGTGACCATGAAATTAGGGAAGAACATAAACGAGTAATATGTTCGGCAAGAGTCCGTCCTGTCTTGGCCGATATTTTTAAAGCATCGTTTCCATGAGTATATATAATTTACTTTAATCCAATTTTATATATTTTAAGTTAATAATTCATTTAAATAAATACATGAAAGTTAACTCAATGTCACATGCCTGTCACTTTTGCAGTTAAACTTCATGTTTGACAATATTTATAAAAATCAATGGTTCTGTGAATTTGAAAATTCAATAAGATGCATTCTTTTTAACAAAAGCATAAACAATTGAATGAATGGGTTTAGATGTTTGTAAGTTTATCTTGTTTGTTAGTTGTTAGATGTTATTATTCTAGTTGAATATATAGTATGAAATCAAATCGTGTTATAAATTAATTGACTGTGGCATAAAGGAAACTGGGTATATAAATTGATTATCTATATATTTGGTCTTATTTATTTTATTGAGTAGATAAATTAATTGATCATCGTCTTTTTATTTACCATGATATTTGTAGATATTATCATATTCATGGTTATATTTTATTTATATTGTAACTGATTCATATATATTTGAAATGTTTAAAAGATATAATTGTAGATTAATATTAAGGGTTAAGACTGTCTATACCTCTATGTTATTTTATTGGTTTAGAAAACAATTTTATTTTATCATAAAAAAGAAAGAGCTTACTGATCATATATTTATCATCAAAACTTTATGAACATATTTCTTTATGTTTTAAAGTAAGTAGCAAACATGCATCTGTATGATATGGTTATGATTTCTTATTATGTGATAGGATAATACATGAATCATATATATTTGTAACCAATGAAAATTAACATACTAGAACTTGTTTCATTTGCTGTCATGTTTTAATGCCATATTTTATATAACTTGACATTATGTATAGATTGTATTTTATGTGCTATTATTTATTTATATTATGTATTGAATAGAATAATGAAACTAAAGTTGTAGTTTGTTATTACTCTCATAAAAGAGTATAAACAGGCATAGACATGGAACCCGAAATGTCATACTCCAAAAATCTCATTATTACTAATCAATCTATAGAAGTTCGTAAGATTTAAGACCGGTAGATCATACATGCCTCGATCACGTAATTACTTCTCAATATATATTATGTTATGAGATGATTAATTATAAGGAAACATCGGATAAACGAACTCTCATTTGTCACACTTAGAATATGCTACGAACTCTCATTTGTCACACTTAGAATATGCTCCTCAGGTAGTAATATCATTAGAGAGTATGAAAAATTGAAATGATTTTACATCTAGTGTAACCGAGTAATGAATAAAAGCTATAAAGCTTGTTGCGGTTCACCTATATTCTAGAAGTGAATGTGATTTTATATTGAATGGTGTAATGGTAGCGATCATGGAGAAAATATTATGATGATGAGATCGACCATGAGAATTGTAATGATGTTAATAATGAGATTGACCACTAGCAGGGGTAAATTAATGGAGTGGTTATATGAGAACAAAATGTGAAAAGGTTAAAAGTTATATAACATGATAGTTTGCAATGATAATGCGTTGTTCTCTCGCATAATGCAACTAATACACATACGATCGTAAACTAGAAGTTTATGTATCATGATTATTTACTTATTGGCATGACCGGTTAGACCACACCGAGTCAATAATGATGTGAAACATAATGAAGAACTTGAAGATTCTTCTAGCTGATAGCATGTATTGTTTGCTCTTAAGGGAAATTATGTATTTGCCAGTTAAGGGTGTGTATCCCTAAATATTTTGGAAGTGATTAAGGGATATGTATATCCCAACATGATACCATTTAGTGTCTTAAATCGATGCATCGTCTAGATGGTTATCAAATTCACAACTTGATGTTTGTGTAATTTATGGCTTAGCTAATAAGATAGCAAGCACAATATTCCAGATTGCATGTATTTATTAGTAGTGACGATAAGTTTATTTCCCTAGCTATTAATGATCGGCGGAATAAGTGTTGAACTTCTTGTAGATTATGTTCATACACGAATTGCTTTTGTTAAGACGATCATTGAACGCCTACGGTTGATAGTAAAGCCAATAATCATGAGAGCAAGTTCATGTTTATATATGAATGCATGTAATTTTACATGAAATAACATTAATTCACATCAAGCCAACGTGTTGTAATAGTTTCTCCCCATTATAGTTGGTTTTTGGTCAGGAACCAAAGATGTCCCTTCTAAGATTTTGGTTGTGTGGTATATGTTGAAAATGATCCACCACTACGCACAAAGATGGGACCTTAAAAGGTGGTTGGGAATATATGATAACGAATAGGGCCTTTCACAAGATATTTATTTATGGCTCAATTAATTGATATCCATCTAAATGGATTAACATTCCCAATATCAAGGGGAGATAAAAAGCAGTTGGAAAAGAAATGAGTTGGTATGAATTATCATTGATCCTCAAAACTAAACGTGTGAACCAGAAGTTCAAAGAATAACTCATATATAAAGATTAGCGAATCTATTACCAGACGCATTCACTGACCTTAAAAGGTGACTATGTCACATATACCAACTGCTAATGCTCCAGTTAAGATGAGTGTCCTAGACGGACAACCACATGTGTGTAATGAGTCTATTGCACGACTGAAGCGTGGTAGACTAGTTGATTCCAATAATAAAATTCCTCGAAAATTGGAGCAAGTAATTAAGATGGTCAAGTCGAGGTTATAGTAATAAGATCTCCTGAAGAGACAGTAGACATGATGGTTCAAGAAGAACCTCAGGTACCTGAAATTAAAGAGATCTCGTTAATTTATATCATGTCTAAATATATATATGGAATCAAATTGAAATCGACGTCGTTATACTTTTGTATATAAAATAGCGCTTGAAATGATAAAATGATGAGGATCAAAATTTAAGATCTGCCTATGAGAAATGATTGGCCAAAAGAGAAAAGACGTGAATAAGGCAGAGTTGAATTCTCTAATGAAATGGAAAGCTTTCGAACCAACAATCCATGCAACTGAAGTTGTAAATCATGTTGGAAACAAACAGGTCTTTTATGCGAATTATGAATTGAAAATCAAATCAAGTAATATAAGGAAAATTGGTGGCACAAGTATTTTCGCAAAGACCTATAACTGATTATGAGGAGACGTATTCTCCGGTGGTGGATGTATTGGCTTTCCAATATTTAATTAGTCTGGTAATATAAAGAGAAAATTGATATGTGTCTTATGAAAGTTATGAATCACTGGATACTAAAAGTCCCTCAAGGATTTAATTTATAAAATAAATGTAAAATAAGTTCTCGAGAACGATATGATTATTGTATATAGATTCATATTTGAATATGTTGAATATAATTGGAACTCCTAATGAGTATTCTAAAGCATTTAAGTGCTTATAAAGTTAAGTGGAAACATCTTATGGATGTAATTCTTGTGCACCAATAAACATACATAGAATACCTGTAGTTGATGATTATGGTATCTCAATATACAGTGTATAAGCATGATACAATATGTATTATACAAATGAAGCAAGTGTTCAAGACATCCTTGAATATGATATAGAAATCAATAAGGAGGTTTATGTAACAGAACTCCTAAAGTGTGTATGCACATACATTGTTTTTCCAAAGTGGAAAGAAGTAAGTGAATGATTGGAAATGCCTGAAGCATTGATTTCAAATCTCATGAATGTATCTTTTTAAACTTAAAAAGATAGTATGGAAAAAATAGTTGGGTTGAGTGTTGTACAACTCATGAGATATTCTGATAAAACAGCAATATGAGTTTGATAATATCATCCATCTTTATCAAAAGTCCTATCCTAAAAGTTCACTATAATCGCAGTTTACAGTGATGATGTCTAGGCACCATCGAGAGAAACTGTCGAGCTTTTTGAGGGGGAATTTTGAATGACCTTGGCTCAGTCTAGTTACTATTCAACCTACAGTTCGAGTATATTTGTGATCATATTTTTATCCATTGATCAAACTACATCAAGAAGATAATGGGACATTTTAGTATGGATAAAACTGAACTTTAAAGTATGTTAAAGGTTGTTCAGACATTTTTTTTAAGAAATGACTATCATCATCTCCTACCAAAGTAAGGATTCTCATTCCAAAAGTACCATGGCTAAAGTGAAATTGTGCATTGATATTTCTTCCTAGCTATGCATGATTATATATATATCTTTATTTGAATTTATAAACATGATATAGCACATGTCCAGTGAGGAGACATTCGAATGGTAAAGAAGATATGTCGATACCCTAAAGGTAAGAATGATATGTGCCTAGATTTTACTAACCCATGAAAACAAGTTTTGTTAGTCTTGTAGATGTAAAGAATGTAACACAACATAGTTGTGGATCTTATGGTATTTGTTCGCAAGAGGAACAATTAGAAGTCTCACAAGAAGATTTTGCAACATCATTCAACATAAAGGATTGCACTTCAAGGCATCAAGCGACAAGTCATTCTACAAAAGTTTTGAGCAACTTTCAAGGAAGATAGACACACGTCACTTAAAGGATGCATATTATAATGAGGGGGAGATTTATTCAAGTTGCACTCTTTTTCCCTCACTAAGTTTTGTCCCATTTGAGTTTTCTTAGTAAGGTTTTTAATGAGGAAACATACCTGATCTAGAAGTATCAGGGGGAACTAATGCGCATTACACGCTGCACTCTTTTTCCCTTAGCTATGGTTTTGTCCCACCGGGTTTTCCTAGCAAGGTTTTTAACGAGGTAGCATCAAGCGTATTATGTTGATAACCAAGGGGGAGTGTTATGAATATATTTATTATTAATGTGGTTATCAACACCAAAAATAGATTAGCTTTCTCTCCAAGTTTTGTACATCTATATATACCACTATTGTAATGATCAGATCTATCAATGAAATATCAGTCTCTTTCTCCCTACATCTCTTTCTCTTATTGTTTGCTATTAGGCTAGTAGGTCGTTGTTTCACAACATACAAAAGTTTTTGTAAACAAGCCGTAAGAATAAATGAACAAATAGAACAGTTAAATAAATGTATACTCCATATGGGTCAGTGCAAAGGTAAGGGTCAGACTCAGACGATAAAACATTGACTACATGGCTCCAGGTGCCTACGTCTAAGCTTGGTTAGAACTCCAGTCTCGGATATAAACATATCAATTGATTCGGTCCCCTTAACCGCAGCCATGGTTCCATTATGCAACTCCCCTTTGTAAACTGTCATGGACCCTCCTCTCCCACCTATGTTATCTTGGCTGACATAACCATCGATCGTAATCTTGACTTCATCGCAACCCGAATGAATCACCGGTACAACACTAGAGTGCTTCCGTTCACCTTTGTATGCACAAATAGCTAGTAAACAGATGAAAAACACCATGCAAACGCCACCGGCTGATCCCACCATCATTAGCAGTGTGACAGAAACGAGACAGGCAATGAATCCCGAAAAGTGTTTCGCCATTGTGGATCACCAAATAATTGTAAGTGAATAAATAAGAAGCGGCTTTTCTCATTCTTATAATAGGGAGATGAAGATGATAATAAGGAAATAGAGGACATAAATAAGGAAACTGGATTGTGAGGATTTATTGATATGTGAGTTTCATTTATGAAGTTTTTATTCGTTAAATCTTTTGAAAATTTGGTTAAAACCAAGACGAACTATTATTTACCCTTTACTAACAGTTTTTGACTTGGTTTTACTTTTGTTCAACTTTGAATTATTTGATTGTTTTAAAACTTTTGTTGAATAAAGGTTTTAATTACCATACATACTTGTCAATCCACCAACCCACGAACATGACCAGTTTAACCGTGGCGGAGCTTGAACTAAAAATCGGGAGAGGGAGGGCACCCCCTGGCCCCTATAAAGCTCCGCCCATGCAGTTGAACAACCCTATTTGAACTTTGAACCACAACAGCCAAACATATAATCACGATATAGTGGAGCAAATGTAAAACCTGTGGCCTAGATATAAACATTATGACTTGAGCATAGACAGGAAAATGTAGGATCATCAACAATCCAAATTTTGACAAATAATTTGAACAAATACACAACAGCAGCATCAACCATCAACAGAATAAAAACATATATATAATTCTGTTGACTCAATCTAGCCCAAATCATTGGCCCAGCCCAGAAGCCCAATATCCCAAATAACCATTATGATACATCAAACAGACACATAAATGACACTATGAAAAAAGCCCATGAATAACAATCAATAAAACACTAATGGGTACGGGATTGGGGTACGGGGACGATACGGGAACGAGAAACGGCAAAACTCAAAATTTCAAGATACGGGTACGGCAATAAAAAATATAAAAAAAATAAAAATATATTAAACAAATTCCAAAAATACTACGTCTTCCAAAGGTAATTAATTATCAAAATCAAATCATTTTCAAATTCCGGTTCATCTAGTGAGAGATCGGCAATCGATAGAAAATTAGAGATGATGGGACTTGAGAGTTTAGAGATTATAGAAGCCGAATATGATAGGTCTATTTATTTAATGGCCGGTTGTGGAATTTGAAAGGGTTAAAACCCTAAAATTAAATGGAAACGGGCTGGATACTTCTACCAGATACTATTGAATCTGTGTTTGTAATGTGAACTAGGGTTTTGGGATGTATTCTGTTCGTTCTTATTCGAATTGGTAAAGAATTAATGTAATGTTACATCATATATATACACACTACCGGTTACTCTCATAACCGTCCCTAAACTATTGTCTAACATAATAATACTAATGATAACTATAACATAATATCTAGCTTATATAAATATTATCTAATATTCCCTCCTGTAAGCTAGATTGGAATAACTTGCAGAGCTTCCTTAAATCGTTTGAATTCCCTTGACAGCATCGCCTTTGTGAGTATATCTGCAACTTGTTCTTTGGTTGTGCAGAATTTAACTTCGACTTCATCATTCTTAATTAACTCTCGAATAAAATGATATTTAATCCTAATATGTTTGCTCTTTCCGTGATAAACTGGATCCTTGGCTAAGCTTATTGTTGATTTGTTGTCACACAAGATTGTGGGAGGACAATCTGTGTTAATCTACAATTCATTAAGGATTCCTTTCAGGCTTTCAGCCAAAGGGCCTGACATCCTGTTTGTGACAGAGCAACATATTCTGCTTCTGTTGAAGAGAGCGCTACAATCTTTTGTTTCTTGGACTGCCACGCTACTGCTCCTGACCCAAGATGAAAGACATACCCAGATGTACTCTTGCTGTCATCGACACTTCCTGCATAATCACTGTCGCTGAAACCAAGTAATTTTCCTTTACTTCCTTTTGAGTACACTATTCCATGATTTAATGTTCCTTTGATATATCTTAATATTCTCTTTCCGGCTTCCCAATGACTCTTCTTTGGTCTCTCCATGAATTGGCTCAGTTTGTTGACAACAAATAATATATCTGGTCTGGTATTTGTTAAATACATCAAACACCCTATTAGACTCCTGTATGTATTTTGATCTACTTCGTTCTTGGGATCTTCTTTAGATAACTTGAGTCCGTATTCCATTGGGGTTGAAAGTGCATGACAATTTTCCATCTTGAACCTTTCCAGCAGAATTTTTGCATATTTATGTTGTGATAACATAATGTTTCCATTGTCATAGTTAACTTCCATACCTAAGAAATAGTGAAGATTCCCCAAATCTGTCATTTCGAACTCACGTTTCATCGATTCCTTCAGTTCTTCTATCATATTCATTGAGTCACTTGCCAGGATAAGATCATCCACATACAGACAGACTATCATTCTTGATTGTTTTGAGATCTTGGTGAAAAGGGTGTGTTCATATACACATTTACGGAAGCCATGAGTTCTGAAATATTCATCTATACGGCTATACCATGCCCATGGAGCTTACTTCAATCCATAAAGAGCTTTCTTTAAATGACACACCTTTCTTTCTTCTCCCTTTTTAACATAGCCTTCGGGTTGATTAATGTATACCTGTTCCTTTAACTTTCCATTTAAGAATGCTGTTTTAACATCCATTTGATGTAGGTACCATCCGTGTTGAGCAGCCAAAGCCAATGCCAGTCTTATAGTGTCGAATCGTACTACAGGAGCGAATACATCTTGATAGTCAATCCCATACTTTTGACTATAACCTTTTGCGACTAATCTGGCTTTGTACTTGTCGACATTCCCGTACTCATCATACTTAGTCTTATATATCCATTTCACACCAATAGGTTTTTGGCCTTTTGGTGGATCCACTAGGTCCCATGTTTCATTCTTAATTATGGACTGAATTTCTCTATCCATTGCTTCTCTCCACTTGATATCTTTAGATGCTTCATTGTACGTTATTGGGTCAGCATCAGCATATAGCACAAAATTTGCTACCTCATTCTGTATGTTTGGTGTTGTTTGTGCTCTTCCGTATAATTCGTTAACTTGTGCTTCGGTGAGAGGTTGGGTATCTTGATAGATTTCATTAATTCTTCGGGTTCTGAGTTCTTCATTTTCCGATGATGATGAGGATTCTGTCTCTTCTTGATGATCTGCTACCTCATGTTGACTAGTTGAGTTTTCGACCTCCTCGTCACTAGAGTGATGCCCATTTTGGTTGTTAACTGGCTGTTCTTCGTCTGTACTGGTTGCAGCAATATTAGTTTGAACTACTCCTCCTACAGCATCTAATTCGATGTGTGATATTTCTTTATTATCAGTTCCCACATTCCACTCTTGATCTTCGTCAAACACTACGTCCCTGCTGATAATGGTTTTGCCAGTCACCAGATTATAGAGCTTGTATGCTTTACTACTTTCACTGTAGCCAATGAAAATTGTTTTCTCTACTTTATCATCTAATTTTCTGCGGTGTTGCCTCGGGACATGTGCATATGCTATGCATCCGAATACTTTTAAATGTTTGACACTTGGTTTTCTTCCACTCCATTTTTCTTGCGGAGTAGTGTGTGGCATATTTTTTGTTGTGGCTCTGTTAATAAGATACGTTGCATAGGCTACGGCTTCGGCCCAATATGAGTGTGACATATTCTTCATTCTTATCATGCTCCTACTTAACTCCATAAGTGTTCTGTTTTTCCTTTCGGCGACTCCGTTTTGTTGTGGGGTGTAACTCATAGTGAGTTGATGGTGGATTCCATTTTCTTTTAGATAATTCTTAAACTCGTGGCCACAATATTCTCCTCCTCTGTCGGTTCGGATAGTTTTGATCTTATGACCGGCTTGATTTTCAGCAAATACTTTGAAGATTTTAAAGAAATTCAGTGCTTCCGATTTCAACTTCAGAAAATAAACCCATGTTTTTCTTGAGAAGTCATCAATGAAAGTAATGAAATATTTGCATCCACTTATCGATAAGGTTCTCACCGGTCCACATATATCTGAGTGTATTAGTTGCAGTGGCTTCTCGGCATGCCAAGTTGTTTGTTTTGGAAATGATTTTCTTGCATGTTTGCCAAACAAACAACCTTCACATATACTATCAGTTGTCTTAGAGATCTTCGGCAACCCTTTTACTGTTTCATTAACTCCCATATTATATAACAAATCAAAGTTTAGATGCCCATATCTTCTATGCCATAAAATGCTAGTGTCTGCTGTCATTACATTACACACCCGAGGAATCACATCATGACTAAGGTTGAGTGGAAACATTTTATTCCCTGTCATTTTAACTAAGCCGATGCATGTCCCTGAAGAATCTTTAATCATACACTCTTGATTTGCAAAGTTAACTTCATAACCTTTCTTAACTAGTTGCCCCACACTTAATAAATTATGCTTTAAACCTTCGACGTAAAATACGTTTGGAACTTTCTTTTCAATTCCCTTTACTTTGATTGATACATGGCCACATCCTAGTACTTCTAACTTCTTGTCATCTCCGGTCCTCACTTCTCTTCGTTCTGACTCATCTAATGTGATGAATAACGTCTTGTTACCGGTCATATGATTACTACATCCGCTGTCTAAATACCAGCAGTCGCTCTTTGACACTTCTTCTACATTGAATATCATGAACATTGTATCTTTCACTCTTTTCTTCGCTTTCCTCTTCATGTAACAGTGCACTCCCATTTTTATCGTTCTCTTCCTTTTGTTGACAGAAACGTGCCGTATGTCCTAATTTCTGGCAGTTGTAACACCTAATCTGTCCGTATGATCTTCCTTTTCCTCTACCACGTCCTCTACCTGCATGGTCATACATGTTCTGCCTTGATCTGTCTGCATTATTACTTTGCATCTGAAACGCTTGTTCCATTGGATTGTCATCATATTGTTTTAATCTCAATTCAGGAGACTGTAAGATGCCAAGTAATTCTTCGGTGGTGATCATAGTCAGATCTTTTGATTCTTCTATCGCTATAACTACTGCCTCATACTTTCGGGTTAAACTCCTAAGAATCTTCTCTATTACTCTTTGTTCTGTTATATTTTCTTCATTCATACGGAACTGATTTACTAAAATCATAATTCTATTCATATAATCTTCTACCGTTTCGTTTTCTCTCATTCTTAGGGCATCAAACTCGCATCTTAGGGTTCGAAGTTTTACCGTTTTCACTCTGTGTTCTCCTTTGTACGCTTTATGTAAGACATCCCATGCTTCCTTCGAAGTCTTGCACATTGCAATTCTTTCGAATATTATTTCACTGACCGCTTGAAATATTATGTGAAGAGCCTTCCTGTCCCTTTTTATTTTTTCTTTATGAACGTTTCGATCACTTTCTGATGCTTGAATTGGAAGATCGTTGTAGCCTTCTTCAACAGTCATCCATAGATCTTGTGATTCCAGTAACACCTTCATTTGAATATGCCAATGATAGGAATTTTGTCCCTGTAATTTTGGAACTTGAGTTTGAAGGCCTCCATTCACCGTAGTCATGTTTGAAATTGATTTCTTCTTCTAATTGTGATCTTTAACCTTCGTCGAAGTAATTCTGTGATTTAAGAATCAGATCTTTGTGGCTCTGATACCACTTTATTGAATCTGTGTTTGTAATGTGAACTAGGGTTTTGGGATGTATTCTGTTCGTTCTTATTCGAATTGGTAAAGAATTAATGTAATGTTACATCATATATATGCACACTACCGGTTACTCTCATAACCGTCCCTAAACTATTGTCTAACATAATAATACTAATGATAATTATAACATAATATCTAGCTTATATAAATATTATCTAATAGATACGTCCCCGACATTGGAAACGTTTAGGAAACGTCCCCGATGAGTACCCATGGTGTTTCCGTCCCCGACAAGTACTCGATACGGGTACGGCCACATAAATGGAGTGCCCGTGCTACATAGTAAATAATTAAATGAAAAGATAATAATGATAAAAGTTTTATAAAATAACAATGAATAACAATTACAAAAGTTCCAAGTGACCCAGGTTCATTCCTGCCCCAGCATTTAGCTTCTGCGGCACCTGGGAGACTAGGCGAGTAGGCGGCGATCGCTAGTTCGATCCTTGAACTGAGCGGGTTTTAACTCACTGCACTGTCGTGCCTTCGGGCGAGTGTTCACGGGCTTCGGCCCTAGGTGAGGGTTTCCCCGGTTCGGAAGGCGAGTGTATTCCGATGTGGTGAATTTCACCAGTAGCCGTTCAAAAAAAAAAAACTCAGACAAACCATGTGTGATAGATGACACGCAAGATATAAACTTTAAAGTTATAATAGCCAGTTACCATCAAAGTATTTGAAAGTTCATTACATTAAACGGTAAGTTTAGAAATTCGTTGAACACAATGACGATTTATGATCACATTTAGCAACCCAAGTGAATTGCAAAGATCATATGATGGTTCAACAAGTTTTCAACAAACAAAATTTATAGAGTGAAATGCATAGATAACCATGGTTTTAACTAAAATTGAAAAGGTCAGTTAACTGTTGATATAAACAAACTGATATTTCAAATAAATATACAAATATACAACAAAAAGCATAAATAACACACATCCAAATACCACATGTTGTCATAAATAAAAAATGAAATATTTATAAAGATCATACCTGATTCTTAATTGCAGGAGGCTTTCTGAAGTTAGTTGCTTGTTCAAACCCATAGGCAATCTCTATCAATGTTGGCTCCAGTGGCGGAACTAGCAGTAAAGTTTAGGGGCATCCCTAATTTTTTTACCTTACATACATACAATGTGAATATACATCATCATGCCACATCAGATAATAATTGACACGTAGGATAATAAAACTAACCAAGTTAGTAGCTAGTTAACGACGGGGTGACAGGTACACCAAAGTGTTAAGTAGGGGGTGGTGGGAGCCAAAATGAAAGTTGAGAGTTGCAGCGGCCAAAATTGATTAGTTTAGGGTGATAAAATTCATTTCCCCATATATTTTTACCGTACATTCATACAATTAAGTACATAGTAACAACTAAAATTAGTAACTAACCCCTAGCCCACAATCCAATTTCGCCCCTTTTGTACTAGAATACATTTGTACTAGACTTTTATGACTAGAGGATCACAATGTAACCTTTTATAACACAAAATTATATTCATTTCTTTATGATGTACTACAACCAGTATAACCATATTAAGGTGTTACAACATGCTAGCTATTGTACCATTGAGGTTTTTATGAAAGTTTATTAAAAAAGTTATCTATACATTAAACTAAATGTATTAAGAAGAAACTTTAATAAAGTAACTAAATAAGATAAAAACAATAACAAAACAAAATAAAAACATATGTTTTTAATACTAAATATGT
The DNA here is from genome assembly GCA_030545235.1 of Helianthus tuberosus. Taxonomy (NCBI): domain Eukaryota; kingdom Viridiplantae; phylum Streptophyta; class Magnoliopsida; order Asterales; family Asteraceae; genus Helianthus; species Helianthus tuberosus. Next base: position 45,721 of record JARYGA010015655.1, read on the forward strand.
GACAACCCGAACCTTCAAGATTAGTGACGTTAATCTTGTGATCTTAACTTCCCATTACCCCTTTCCAATGTGAAACGTACTGTGATTGTGATTGTTATAACTCTGTTAAATTTAAGTATGTTAAGCCGGTTAAACACTCGTAACCTTGGTAAACTTACTAAATGTAAAACATGATTGTATATGTTGCGTATTTGAGAGTATAGTGGGCTGCGCATATTAGCGGGCTACACTTGCTTGTCGCAGCCACCTTTGGCTTACCTTGGGCCGCATGAGTCCAACCCAAACTACCTAATTGAGCCCACCCCACTAGAGCTTTGTATATTATCACCATGTAATACGTAATTAGGAATTATAAGCATAGAAACCCTAGAGTTTCTTGAACCCGAAGGTAGCACTGGACGGCAACAAATCCTTTTCGCGAAACCTCTTCCTCGAATCTGTCTTGCACCTTGAACTATTCGGTTAGTATAACCTTTTTATGTTTTGAATCAAGTCCCTTGTCACGCATGCTTAGTTGATCTATTCGATTGTAATTACTGATTACGTTTGTATTTGATGATTAAGTGGGTTGATTGTTTGCATATGTGTGGATTATTTGATGTTAACAGTTAGGAATATGTTAAATAGTGAAAATATGTGATAATGTGCGCATGTGGTATTAACCTGATTGGACCGTGGGCTTGTAGGGTTATGTGGGTTCATGATAAGGAAAATACTATATCATAAATTTATATTCAGATTATTGATGTAATGTATGGGATCGAACTTGTGGTTAGTAATTTCGTATTGGTATTAGCTCTCCACTAATTGATCTTATGATGTGTGGATATGATTATCAATATTGTATGCATGTGCTTTAAGACAATATTGATTAACTGATCTTATTCGAAGTAATCTGTTTAATATTGATTATCAATATTGTATGCATGTGACTTGTTATCATAAATTAATTTCGTGACACCCTCGGCCGAAGATATACCTGTTGATGAGTATGATTTTTTTGATAAAAGAATAATTATGATTCTATGTTGGCAACAATCGGCATGGTTACGAATATATGGGTGCTGGTTATAAACTAGGACTTTAGGTGATGTTTGTGTAATCCGAAATAGATGTTTCTTACGGATAGTTAGTTGATAACTTGTTGTGATGTTGAATCACTAGATCCACGGTTAGCATGAGTTATGATGTATGGTTCATGGTTAGGGTTGGGTGGTGATAAGGATGTGACAAAATAATCATGGGCAAAGTCTAACTGATTATCAGTTATGTTAATAATTCGGATTAATAATTGGAATTAGGTAAGGGATTAGTAATCGATGAATTGATTGTGTATAATTGGTAGTGAAACCAATCCTGTGAACAAAAGACCAACTGTTTGGGCCACACCCATTCTAATGTATGTTGGGCCACGCTGTTTAAAACATATTTTGGATGGGCTTGGAATCGAGTGGGCCGCGGGTTAGTCATAATTGCCATAAAATGATCTCAGCTCATACCGAGCCCAAGTAGGATATTAACTTGGATATTTTGCATGTACTTGTGTTAAAGGAAAAAAAATGCTATATGTGTGTAAACATGAACTTGCTTACGAATCGAATACGTGCTAGATGACTACCTATTGGTATTAAATTGCTAGATGGATTGTATGACTCGAATTATATGTTGCATGTCCAATAAATGAGTGATATGTGAACAAGGTGTACGTGAATCAATTGTGCATGAGATGCGTGAATTATGTGCGTACGAATTGATTATTATCGGTAATTACAATAGGGACTAATTGACCAACTTGGAATACGTGCCTTAAACTTACCGAGCAAAACAAAGGTGAGTTCACTACATTCGAGCATGCGTCCCAGTGGTTGGGGACAGTCAGTGGTCTGGGTAATAACGGGTATATTGGTTAATATTCTCACCTATCATTTTTGTAAGTCCCTTATTATGTTACCTGGAGGGTAACGGGTATTAGTTGGTAGCGCTACTTAGGTTTGGCACCCTCAAACCGCTCCTAGATAGGACGGATGTGAACTAATGACCCAGTCGGGGCCCAGTACTGGATAGGAGTACGTGGGAAGGGCAGTCATGTATTTCAGGAGTCGTCTTGTTCGGAATTGAGATATTAACAATATTACTTGCATTTTTCAGTGAAGTGTTTTACATACAACTGGTAACAAACGTTTTCTAAAACTGTGAACTCGCCAGCTTTGTCTGATACACTTGTTACATGCTCGCAGGTCGTTAGGTACTTGGGAACAGGAACTTGCTGGCTGGAGGGCGTGAGTGGTCATGGTTGCATTGATGGGTTTATTTATCAAACATTTATTTACTATGGTTGTTTGGAACGTATTTACATTATGATACGTTAACGCTTCCGCTGAACTTGATGGTTTTTGAATTACTTATGTTTGGATTTTATTACTATTAAATGATGAAACTTTATTTTAAACTTGTGATTCAATGTAATTGGTGGCTCATTGCTAGTCGTCACACGCCTAACAGGGACACTCCCTAGGTGGTAATTTGAGGGTGTGACAGTTTGGTATCAGAGCCACTGGTTATAGTGACCTTGGTTTTAAAACGTTTTTTTTTTAACCAGACTATAACCGAACTGATCTGAAATTGACCATGACACTCAGCTCCAGACTGCAAGGTTCGTCTCTCGTATACTCATTGTACTGCATAACTAGTGAACACTTAGGTATGATATTGCATGTGATTGCACGTCTAGCACAACAGTACGAATTCATGTATTACTTGCATGTGTTATGCGACTGATAGGATGGTACTTCCCTAAACATTCATGACTTACGTTTCGTGATGCTCTTTGTTGGCTACTCGAGTTTGAGGAACCATTTGACATGAGTTAGGAGGAGCTGAGATGAGCATGCAAATCACAATATTATTGTGGGTGCACACATAATAATAATGTGGGGTGCATGCGAGTCCCAGTGAGGCTTAACAAGTGAAAAAGGGGTTCCGCTCTGTTATTTGATTGATGTGACACACAACAGTCTATAGGAGTCATAGCAGTGATTGACTCTTACTTGAACATGAACTTTTCACTTCCCACTGAACCCTTACGAATCCTGATGTTATCGGATATTACCTGAACACCCATCAGAACGCCTAGCAAACTGTGTAGAATGTTAGGTGCTTGTACGAACGTCCCTAAGTTGGATGTTGCAGCGTCGAATGATTGGTTATTACCTTCCTCACTTATCTTCGTTTGTTGGAACCTAACACACTGACGCTCTAAATCCCGAAGTGAGATCACTTCTGCAACACTCTGGAAACATACTGTGTATTACTCAAACAACTTACTGGAACGATGGACAAGGGGATGAGTGTAGTACTTTACCAACTTCAGTATTTAGACGACCCCGATTACCGGCAACGAACACCAGCGAACTGACTTCAATCGAATTTTTAACCCTAGTCAGCGACTCGTGGGAGTCAACCTTTACGACTCAATCGGGACATTAGCAATGACAACAGATTATAGTGTGGAATGTATGACAACCAGCACCGCGAGCAGCTCGATAGGACGTGACAAAAATGTAAAAAGATGGACTTGCTTAGTGAAAGATCATAGGATTCCGTTTCAAGCAACGACATTAGAAGCAACAGTCATGACAACAAACAAGGAAACGGTGGCGGTACCGGAAATTCTCGTAGTAACAACAACACTGGTAGTGATGCTCGTAAGGGAGCATTTAGGATTGGTGTAGGCAACGCCGGGCATTATAGCAACTTGGTAGCTTGTGAGGGTAGCCAATCGCTACATCTCTATTTTGTTTAACCATGATTCATCTTGAAACCGAACCTGTCATGTAATCGGCTGATGGCTAGGCAACTGAAACCTCATATGATTGTTGGGATGCAAACTCGACCTTGTGGGACGAGTGTTCGACGTCTACCCTTGATGGTGTTGTTGGAATAGTTAGTGCGGATCGGTTATCCAGATACTGAGCAGATACACCTTGTGAGAAGAAGATTTTGCGTATCCCTCTCCCTAGTGGAGAACCGTTATTTGTTCTAAAACGTCAGAGTAGTGCAAATGTTAGCGCCATTTCAGCTACGAAGGCCAGAAGAGTCCACGAAGGGATTACTCCGCTATGTTAGCAACCGTTATTGATGTTACGGCTAAGGAAAAAGAGGAATGAGGATCCACCAATTGTTCGTGATTTCCCTCGGTGAGCTACCCTAGGAACTTCCGGGCTTACTTCCACAACTGATAGGCAGAACCTCAGCTTGATCACACGCCAGAGGCAGCCCTGACTACTCGTACTTCGTGCCGTCTTACACCAGGAGGGTTGCAAGTACTGTCTAATCAACTACAGGAACGGTTGGGCAGAAGTTTTGTTGGATCTAATTTTCGCTCTAGGGAGCCCATTTATCGTTGGATATGTGTACTGATTATCGAGAACTCAGCAAGGTGACAATCAAGAACTGTTGCCTCGACCATGTATTGCCAACCTGTCAACCAGTAGCGAGGATCAAGCTCTCATTCGATGATTGGCTAACGAACGAACTATCATCAGACGGAAGTCCAATGGGAGAATGCTCTTAGAACGGCATATCAAACGCAATGCGGCCAGTGCGACTTTATACACCATGACCATCGAGATAATCAACACACCAGCAGCTTATGGAACACAAGAACCGATCGTATTTATTGATGACGTTTTGGGTCATTTCCTGGAGGAAGGGACATCATGGACGACATCTGTATCTTATCTTAGAGCTCCTGAGGGAGGAGTCATTACGTGTGAAGTCTTGTTAAATGTAACATCTAGATTCGAGAGATGCATTTTTATCATGTAACCAACGACGTGGGAATACGCGTGGATCATGCTAGGATCCATTTTGTTAGAAACTGATCGAAATCAAAGGTCCCTTTGGAGATATAACAATTTCTTGGTCCCACTAGGTACGATCGCAGATTCGACACATGATTTTCGAAGTTCGCGCAGCTTAAATCTCTTTAGCACAGCAGGGTTCTGTGTTCGTCGAGGACTCGTGGAAGACAAAACAGGAGGACGTCTTTTCAGCTTTCGAATCCCAACTCTGCTATGCATTAAGCATCGTCTTTACCTAAGGATACGGGTGATTTAGTGGTATATAATGATGGTCCAAATCAAAGTCCCAGTTACACATTGATGCAACACGAGAAAGTGATGGCTTACGTAGTGGATTTACAAGAAGGGTTACACGAGACCTAACCTGCGGTGGAACCCATGGTCTTTGGATTTGAGTTGGAGGCATTACTTGAACGGTACCAAATGCATTACCTAGACCGATCACAAGGGCCTCCCGTATACCGTTGTTTCGAGGGAGCTAAATCATGCAATGACATCGCTGGATGGAACTTTCGAATGATTGCGACTGTGGAACCTGAGCGTTTACGAGCTTAGCAACTCACTATCGGCTCCAACCTACCTGATCAGACTTGCTCAGTTCAAACTGGAGAACTTAAGGAAGAGAAGTTTCAAGTGAACCCATGCGGGGCATGGAGAAGCAACCTTTGGCAGGTCAGACGATATGCGCTACCTCCTGGAACGAATGTGGATTTTATTATACGGCAACTGTAGGGAACCCATGTCGAACAAAGAACACTGACCTCGATATTCTAGTCGTCTGGGTTTTGATAAGAGATATTAGGATCTATAGGATTTTGTACTGGTGATCGGGCATGAAGGCCCGCCTAGCTACGTATGTGAATGATGCTGACTTGTGGGAAAGTCAAGGTGGAGCATCAGCAACTAGAAAAACCCATATGGAAGTGAGAACAGACTGCCATGGATTCTGTCCCTAGTCTACTTACAACTCGAAACAGAAACAGTATCACCTGGGTGATCGTTGATTGCCTCACGTTACCAGCACATTTTCTTTCAATCAAGGAAACTGACTAGTCTTCACAGCTGTGAACGTTCCTCTGAGAGAGGCGGCTTTTAGGCACGAGGTGCCAACTTCTGTTACCTTTTGATTTTGAGTTATACCTGATTTATGACCGGCAATACACAACACCTTTGGCCCACGTCTAGATATGAGCATTACTTATCACTGTAGGACAACCGGACGGAGCAACGAACCATCTTGACACACGAAGACAAGCTGCGAGCATGTGCGTGATTGACTTTAGTAAACATTTGGAAGGACACTTATCTTTGGGTGAGCTCTACTGCAGCCGTTACCGTATTAGTATGCATACAGCTTTGTTTGAGGCATTGCATAGATGATAATGCCAATCTCCTCGTGGACTGAGGTGGATGACAACCTAATCAAGGGTCCAGGACTGGTACTCGAAACTTTTGGGAAGGTTGTTTGGATCGGGAGTCAATTGGCGGCAACGCGTGACCGTCCGGAAAGCTGATAAACTTGGGAAACGCTGGAAGATTGCTGTAGGCGATCGTATTATGTTGAAAATCTCACCCAGGGAGGGTGTGGAATGCTTGGGGAAGCATGGCGAGCTTAGCTGACGTCACGATGGACCATTCAGCAGTCTGGGAAGAATCGGTAACGTAACCTACAAACTTAAGTTACCTGCTGAGCTGGGTAACATTCATGATGTCTTTCATGTTTCGCAATTAAAGAAGTGCTTGTCCGATGAAAGACTTGTGATTCCACTTCAAGAACTAAAGATCGATGATAAATTGCAGGTGTTGAGAAATCCATTGGAAACCTAGTGGAATTTCAATCGCGAGAGTTCGTTGGAACTCAATACGAGGACCGAAGTCCACGTGGGAACGCAGAGATCAGATAAAACATAGGTATCCTCAATTGTGCAAACAGTTGAATCAACTCCTGATGTCATTGGCAAATTTCGGGGCGAAATTTCTTTCAAGTTGTGGATGATGTGGCACCTGAGGAAAATCTGCAGCAATCTTGAGTTATCACTTCACTCCTTTGTGCTTACTTATCAAATTTCGGGACGAAATTTCTTTCAAGTTGGGGATGATGTGACAACCCGAACCTTCAAGATTAGTGACGTTAATCCTGTGATCTTAACTTCCCATTACCCATTTCCAATGTGAAACGTACTGTGATTGTGATTGTTATAACTCTGTTAAATTTAAGTATGTTAAGCCGGTTAAACACACGTAACCTTGGTAAACTTACTAGATGTAAAACATGATTGTATATGTTGCGTATTTGAGAGTATAGTGGGCCACGCATATTAGCGGGCTACACTTGCTTGTCGCAGCCACCTTTGGCTTACCTTGGGCCGCATGAGTCCAGCCCAAACTACCTAATTGAGCCCACCCCACTAGAGCTTTGTATATTATCACCATGTAATACGTAATTAGGAATTATAAGCATAGAAACCCTAGAGTTTCTTGAACCCGAAGGTAGCACTGGACGGCAACAAATCCTTTTCGCGAAACCTCTTCCTCGAATCTGTCTTGCACCTTGAACTATTCGGTTAGTATAACCTTTTTATGTTTTGAATCAAGTCCCTTGTCACGCATGCTTAGTTGATCTATTCGATTGTAATTACTGATTACGTTTGTATTTGATGATTAAGTGGGTTGATTGTTTGCATATGTGTGGATTATTTGATGTTAACAGTTAGGAATATATGTTAAATAGTGAAAATATGTGATAATGTGCGCATGTGGTATTAACCTGATTGGACCGTGGGCTTGTAGGGTTATGTGGGTTCATGATAAGGAAAATACTATATCATAAATTTATATTCAGATTATTGATGTAATGTATGGGATCAAACTTGTGGTTAGTAATTTCGTATTGGTATTAGCTCTCCACTAATTGATCTTATGATGTGTGGATATGATTATCAATATTGTATGCATGTGCTTTAAGACAATATTGATTAACTTATCTTATTCGAAGTAATCTGTTTAATATTGATTATCAATATTGTATGCATGTGACTTGTTATCATAAATTAATTTCGTGACACCCTCGGCCGAATATATACCTGTTGATGAGTATGATTTTTTTGATAAAAGAATAATTATGATTCTATGTTGGCAACAATCGGCATGGTTACGAATATATGGGTGCTGGTTATAAACTAGGACTTTAGGTGATGTTTGTGTAATCCGAAATAGATGTTTCTTACGGATAGTTAGTTGATAACTTGTTGTGATGTTGAATCACTAGATCCACGGTTAGCATGAGTTATGATGTATGGTTCATGGTTAGGGTTGGGTGGTGATAAGGATGTGACAAAATAATCATGGGCAAAGTCTAACTGATTATCAGTTATGTTAATAATTCGGATTAATAATTGGAATTAGGTAAGGGATTAGTAATCGATGAATTGATTGTGTATAATTGGTAGTGAAACCAATCCTGTGAACAAAAGACCAACTGTTTGGGCCACACCCATTCTAATGCATGTTGGGCCACGCTGTTTAAAACATATTTTGGATGGGCTTGGAATCGAGTGGGCCGCGGGTTAGTCATAATTGCCATAAAATGATCTCAGCTCATACCGAGCCCAAGTAGGATATTAACTTGGATATTTTGCATGTACTTGTGTTAAAGGAAAAAAATGCTATATGTGTGTAAACATGAACTTGCTTACGAATCGAATACGTGCTAGATGACTACCTATTGGTATTAAATTGCTAGATGGATTGTATGACTCGAATTATATGCTGCATGTCCAATAAATGAGTGATATGTGAACAAGGTGTACGTGAATCAATTGTGCATGAGATGCGTGAATTATGTGCGTACGAAACTGATTATTATCGGTAATTACAATAGGGACTAATTGACCAACTTGGAATACGTGCCTTAAACTTACCGAGCAAAACAAAGGTGAGTTCACTACATTCGAGCATGCATCCCAGTGGTTGGGGACAGTCAGTGGTCTGGGTAATAACGGGTATATTGGTTAATATTCTCACCTATCATTTTTGTAAGTCCCTTATTATGTTACCTGGAGGGTAACGGGTATTAGTTGGTAGCGCTACTTAGGTTTGGCACCCTCACACCGCTCCTAGATAAGACGGATGTGAACTAATGACCCAGTCGGGGCCCAGTACTGGATAGGAGTACGTGGGAAGGGCAGTCATGTATTTCAGGAGTCGTCTTGTTCGGAATTGAGATATTAACAATATTACTTGCATTTGTCAGTGAACTGTTTTACATACAACTGGTAACAAACGTTTTCTAAAACTGTGAACTCGCCAGCTTTGTCTGATACACTTGTTACATGCTCGCAGGTCGTTAGGTACTTGGGAACAGGAACTTGCTGGCTGGAGGGCGTGAGTGGTCATGGTTGCATTGATGGGTTTATTTATCAAACATTTATTTACTATGGTTGTTTGGAAAGTATTTACATTATGATACGTTAACGCTTCCGCTGAACTTGATGGTTTTTGAATTACTTATGTTTGGATTTTATTACTATTAAATGATGAAACTTTATTTTAAACTTGTGATTCAATGTAATTGGTGGCTCATTGCTAGTCGTCACACGCCTAACAGGGACACTCCCTAGGTGGTAATTTGAGGGTGTGACAAAATAAATCAATGAAATTGCACATGTTTTTAATACTAAATCATAGAAAATTTATGTAATTTATACCTACAAAATTGATATTGATTACACCAACAAAATTGGATATTAATCCTCGATTAAAGTTAAAGCTGATGTTGGTGTTTCAACTTTTAAGTGAAGGCCCAAACACCATTTCAATAAATAGATATTTTATTATGGGCCATAAACTTAACTTTAAAAGAGCCCATATAATAACAAAATAGGGTGCACGACTTAGTGTAATCTTCTTCGTTATCTAACCTAATAACATCACTGCTGCTACGAAGTTGCCGTCACACTCACAGTGTCACCCGATCACAAGAAAATTATGGTCATCTACTCTCATTATCTTCTTATCTCTTTGTAGTCAGGGGTATCCTAATGTTTGCTTAGGGGTATCCAATACATCAAACATAAAACAAAGATTTTTTTTGCACTTCACCATGAAAGTTGAGGGGTATCCCAGGCAACCCCTGGTATAACCATACATCCGCCCCTGGTTGGCTCTGAACCCTTTAACCCTCCAAAGCAAATACCATACGGACCCCCATTTTTATCATACCCTGCTGGCACGCTGATTCCCGGATATCCCCCAATCGCAAGAACGCTAGAACCGTATGAATATGGCGTTACTAGTGCATCCAGTTTATTATCATTCATCAACTTCTCAAAACCGTATTTTGATGCTTTTGTTAAATTCATTAATGCTTCTTTCTCTAACTTTCCTATACCATTTGTCTTCTCCGCTGCCAAAAATAAGTCTTGTGGGTAGTCATTCATCTTTTCCTGCAATATAATACAATGGTGATTATGGGTCCTTAAGGAACCATTCTTTAATAATATTTTTTGTTGTAATAATAATACACAAGGTCAACTGGTCAAGGTGTGATATTTACTTACCAAATAAACATGTTTGTTATTAAAGGTTATGACATCTGCTAATGATTTCAAGGGTGAAACCACGAGCTTCTTCAAATAAGCATTCAAGGACAACTTGAATTCTGCTGATATTGCCATATTCTCGCCATTGAACATTGAAATTATGTCATTGAAGTTGATGATTTCCAAATTCTCTTCCAGGATAGCCCCACTCTGCCTTGTTTCATGCATTTAAATTTAAAAACTAGATTTTAGAGGGTAAGTAAACGATAGAGGGAAAAATGTTTGAATGTTTACCTTAATATGTCAAACTGTTTCTTAAACTTATTCAAGGTTTCAGTGTCATTACCAAATCCGAAGTAGGGATAAGCCCTCATTATCCCTAACCTGTTTCCTTTGAGTCCATCTAAATTGAGGTGCTTTAAATAACCACCTTTGGGAATATACTTTGAGGCTTTTCTGGTTGCAACTGCATCATTTTTATCAAAACCCACAATGGCATCTAGAACATACACAGCATCTGCTACAGTCCTACAAATCGGTCTTGTCACACCCTAATCGATGGCGGAATCATCGGGGCATGGCACTGAGCGAAACAGATTGTTCAGAAGTTTCCATAACAATTATCATTACTATTCAATTTAAATTAACATGTCCCATACCATGTCTCAAACAGTAAACAAATTATTACAGATAAAATCTAGGCAAATAATTATGTTCCGACAACTCAGATTTCAAAATGGAGCAATTGTTTATCTGCTTCTAGAGACCCTTGATTCAATTACTACAGACAACTATTTGTTGGGCTCTAAAGTTTTATTCTAGCTTCATTTTCCTACCAGATGTGCATCCTAAGCACCTGTCACATACGTTAAAATAAAGTCAATACATATAATGTAAAGGTGAGCATACAAGTTTGATAATAGCATATAGAGTTCGAATTCGTTTACGCATAACCAGCACGTACACATAGTGAAATGAAGCACGTTAGTTATCGACATAGATCCATCGATACCAATGACTGCGGGTTGATTGCCAAATGCAGTTCGCAATACATGATTACCACTGTAATCCATGCAAATAATTGTCCTTAACAACCCCCGCGAACGGGTGCTGAGTCCAAACTATAGTACTATCGTTGCTAAGGCAGGTAGACAGCATTCCATGTGTAAACATAACAAACAAGCATTCATAAGCCACGTATAACATGCATTAACGGTTAGTGTTCAAATAGTATTGAGTAGTGTGTTTGATGTGATTTGAATAGTTGTAACGTATGTAACACCCAATAGTGCATAAAGCAAAAAGGGATCGAGTATACTCACAGCGGTTGATGGATTGAATGGAGCGCTTAGCGAGTAGGGTTAGCCTGAATAGTTTGATAGCATAACGATAAGTGACGCATAAAACGATACAAAGTGTGAATGGGTAGGATAGCAGTTCGGTCGGATGGTAATCCGATCGGACGGCTTGTCTGTGCGGATGGCAATCCGTTCGGATGGTCATTCGGCCGGATGGTAATCCGGCCGAATGACTATTCGAGTGGATTGTTTCTTCCTATGAGGTGAATGTGTTTGCGTATGATGGCTTGACCTTTGAAGTTTTCGTTGTAGCATTTTGAAAACATTGAAGTATCTATATCCTTCAAGTCGGTCGGTCGGACGGACAGTCAGTCGTGCGGATGACAATTCGTTCGGATGGTCATCCGGTCGGACAGCAATCTGGTCGGATGGCGACCTTAGTGATAAAGTTACTTAGAGGACAATTCATAACAGAAGAGTCACTCAGTCGGATGTCCATTCGACCGGGTGGCAACCCTGTTGATGAACATGTTGAAAATTGTTTAAGTCTTTAAAGTCCTAGTATCTCATGATCCGAAGAGTAATCCGGTCGGATGGTAGTCCGATCGGATGGCAATTTGTTCAATACTCAAACTTTCAGTAAAGTCGATTAAGCGTGGGACCCAAGGTGTTATTCGTTCGGAAAGCAATCCGTTCGGATGGTCATCCGGTCGGACAACATTCCGTTCCGATTGTTCCGTTCGTCATGCACTTGGTCGTTTTGATTGTTTGTCGTTTTATCGAGACGTGTTGACAACGTGTTAACCAATAGAACTCCATTTTGACCCGCGTGACCAAACCGACCAGGAATCACCCTTGTTCGGCCGGTTACCGGCTCAAGACGGTTGTTCTTGTTTAACCCAAAATCGGTGGTCTCGTGAGTAGAATCCAGATCTTGAGCTTGCACAACACTAAGAATGAGTGGAGGACTAGATCTAGATCCGTTTCTATCGGTTTCAAGCGTATTGAGTGCAAAAGAGTTGAAAGAAAGCTAAAATCTATCTTCCAATCCTTTTTCACCATAAAGGTGTTTAGATCTATGAAAGATCTTTGTGTAATCGTGTGGAAATCGGTTAGATCTAAGTTGTTCTTGATGGATTGAAGTCAAAACATGAAGTTCTTCAAGAACTCATGATGACGTCATCCTAGAATACCTCAAATCTAGTGATTTCACGGTTAAAAGTTAAGATTCAAAAGATAGAAAGGTGTAGGAGTGCGTGTAGATCAAGAAAGTACAAGATTTAGGATGAGATCTTACCGGAATCGGGAGAAATCGAAGAAAAGGTGAGGAACACGAGCTGGTCGGACAGAGGTTTCCAAAAGTAGAAAGGTTTGAGAGTGACATGTGTATTTATAGGATTCCAAATGGGGAAAGTGTTGTCCGGTCGGATGGCACACCGCCCGGATGACTATCCGGTCGGATGACATCTCGGTCGGATGGCATCTGACTCATGCCCCAAGTGGCTATCCGGTCGGATGGCTATCCGGCCGGATGGCACTTGGTTCGAGTGTTTGACGCGACGATTTTTTAAGTTTCGATTTCGGTTGCGAGCAGTTCGATACGATAGGGTTTCCTAGTCAAATTACTTTCAGTCCCAATCACTCATATCGAGCACTGTCCCTTCTCCACTAATTATCAGAGTTCGATTGTGATTCGAGTTCGATGTCGATTGAGTTCGATTGCATTTCGAATTCGATTGCGTTTCGATTGATTACCACAACATAACATAAATAAGCATGCACAGGTAACACATAAGGCACACTCACACGTATAACAGTAACTAAAACGCGTAGCTCGAGTTACGATTTGATTCGATGTCGATTTGATTAGCATAGTTTGATTATTGCTTAGTTAACTTTATCGCATTGTTACTACCTATAGTTCATAGTCGTAAGTCGATTAGATTGCGAGTAACACACGTCGATTATTGCAATTATAGACACTTACTCCACATAATAGCTAAAATAAAAGAAATCTATTATTAGTCGGTTGCGCGAAATCGGTCGTTGACTTTGACCTTGACTTCTTGAAAACACGGGATGTTACAGCCTCCCCTAGTTTAGGGAATTTCATCCGGAAATTAAGCTGGAAGTTGTACAACACCGTGAATTACCTTGGAGAACTTTCTCTTTCTAGACTTTCTCTTTAAACAACTGCGGGTAATTCGCCTTCATGTCGCTTTCGAGTTCCCAAGTGAACTCTGCGCCTCGTTTGCCCTCCCATCGGACTTTCACGATAGGAATGCGCGAGCGTCTGAGCTGCTTGGTTTGGCGATCCATGATTTCGGCAGGCTTCTCCACGAAGTGTAATGTTTCGTTCACCTAAAGGTCATCGAGAGGAACATGTAAGTCGTGATCGGCTAGGCACTTTCGGAGGTTTGACACGTGGAAAGTCGGGTGGACGTTACTAAGTTCCTCCGGTAGTTCGAGTCGGTATGCGACTTTTCCGATCCTTTCCAGAATCTTAAAAGGTCCAACATATCGAGGCGCGAGCTTCCTTTTCTTGTCGAATCGGACCACACCCTTCCAAGGTGATACCTTTAGGAGTACGTAGTCACCAACGTCAAATTCAAGGGGCTTGCGTCGTCTATCGGCATAACTTTTATGTCGATTCCGAGCTTTCACCAGGTTCTCTCGAATTTGGAAAATTCTGTCTGTCGTTTCTTGTAATAGCTCGGGACCGGTTAATTGTGAGTGACCGATCTCGTGCCACACAATAGGCGATCGACATCTTCTTCCGTATAAAGCCTCGAATGGTGCCATTTGAATGCTGGAATGATAGCTGTTGTTATACGAGAATTCGACTAACGACACGTATTTATCCCAATTACCACCGAAGTCTATGACACACGAACGGAGCATGTCTTCAAGAGTAAAAAATCGTTCTTTCAGTCTGACCGTCGGTTTGAGGATGGAAAGCGGTACTTAGATTGAGCGATGTACCGAGTGCCGTTTGAAACGTTTTTCCCACAGTCGCGAGGTAAACCGAGCATCACGATCAGAGATGATGTCGCGAGGTGTCCCATGATTACAAATGATCTCGTTAGTGTAGATTCGGGCTAGTCGTTCTACCTTGTAGTCTTCCCGTATTGGCAAAAAGTGAGCTGATTTAGTCAAACGGTCAACCACAACCCAAATGTTGTCGTGACCTGATGACGTGTGTGGTAGCTTAGTTATGAAGTCCATAGCTATACTCTCCCACTTCCACATGGAGATCGGTGGTTGTTCGAGTAAGCCAGAGGGTCTTTGATGTTCAGCCTTGACTCTCGCACAGGTTAGGCATTTTCCAACATAGAGAGCAATATCACTTTTCATGCCCGGCCACCAGTACTTGTAACGAAGGTCCTGGTACATTTTGTCAGCACCGGGATGAATAGAATACTGGGATTTGTGGGCTTCGTCCATCAGAATCTGTCGTAAATCGGTCCGCTTAGGGATCCAAATCCGGTCCAGAAAGTGGAATATCCCATTCGACTTGCTCACAAGTTGGGCTCCATCATGGTAGATTCTTTCTTTCTTCAGAGTGCGTTCGTTGAAACACGCGTGCTGAGCTTCGCGGATGAGGGTTTCAAGATCGTATTGGGCTTGAACATTACGAGTGCTAAGCAGATAGCTCCGTCTGCTGAGTGCGTCGGCAACAACATTTGCTTTGCCTGGGTGATAACGAATCTCACAGTCGTAATCGTTGAGAAGTTCTACCCATCGGCGTTGACGCATATTAAGTTCCTTCTGATTAAAGATATGTTGTAGGCTCCTATGATCGGTGAAGATCGTACACTTGGTACCGTACAGGTAGTGTCGCCAAATCTTTAACGCAAAAACAACTGCGCCTAGCTCAAGATCATGGGTTGTATAGTTCTTCTCGTGAATTTTGAGCTGACGAGAGGCGTAAGCTATAACCTTGTACCGCTGCATAAGGACACAACCAAGACCAAGGTTAGAAGCATCACAATAGACAACGAAATCATTGTTTCCGTCGGTCAATGTGAGAACGGGAGCATTGCAAAGCATGTGTTTAAGGCTTTTGAAAGCAGACTCCTGTTTGGTTCCCCAAACAAAAGGTTTGTCTTTATGTGTGAGAGTGGTAAGTGGTACAGTGATCTTTGAGAATCCTTCGATAAATCGTCGATAATAGCCCGCCAGTTCGAGAAAAGAACGGACTTCGGATGGGTTCTTAGGTGTAATCCAACTCTTAACGGCTTCAATCTTCGCAGGTTCGACATGAATACCTTGACTATTAACAATGTGACCCAGAAACTGAACCTCCTCCAACCAGAATTCACACTTGGAGAACTTGGCGTAGAGTTGGTTCCCCTGGAGTAGCTCGAGAACCAAACGTAGATGTTGCGCGTGTTCGGTTTTCGATTTGGAATAGATCAAGACATCATCGATGAATACAATGACGAAACGGTCGAGATATGGTTTACACACGCGATTCATCAGATCCATGAAAACCGCAGGTGCGTTGGTTAAACCAAAGGGCATAACAACGAATTCGTAGTGGCCGTATCGGGTACGGAACACGGTTTTGGGTATATCCTCCTCTTGGATGCGTAGTTGGAGATAGCCTGAGCGTAGATCGATCTTCGAGAAACATGTAGCACCCTGTAGTTGGTCAAACAAATCATCGATGCGAGGTAGGGGATAGCGGTTCTTGATAGTTAACTTATTCAATTCCCGATAGTCGATGCACATCCTGAACGAACCATCATTCTTTTTGACAAAAAGGACTGGCGTGCCCCAAGGAGAGGTGCTCGGGCGAATGAAGCCTTTCTCAAGTAATTCCTGAAGTTGGTTTGAGAGTTCACGCATTTCGGACGGCGCGAGTCGGTAGGGAGCTTTGGCAATAGGGTTGGCTCCAGGAATGAGGTCGATACGAAAGTTGATATCACGACTCGACGGAAGTCCAGGAAGATCCTTTGGAAAAACATTAGGAAATTCTCGAACCACAGGAACGTCTTTCACTTCCTTCTTCTCTTTCTTTTCCTTCTCCGCTACTACAATGTTAGCCAAGAAAGCCATGTATTCCTTGCGGAGATACTTGCTAGCTTGAACACATGACATGAGCTTGAGACCTTTCGAAGTAGTATCACCGTAAACACACAATAAATCACCATTCGCAAGAGAGAATCGGATCATCTTGTCGAAGCACACAACTTCAGCATGGTTTTCGCGAAGAAAGTCCATGCCTACTATGACATCGAAACTTCCGAGTTGCATCGGAATAAGGTCGATTGGGAAGATGTGATTGTTGAGCTCAAGAGTACAATCACGAAGAACAGAATTAACGGCGACAGTTCTTCCGGTAGCGACTTCAACATCGAACGTTGAGGAGAGTTGGGAGCGTTTACGACTAAGGAGTTTCTCGAATTCGAACGACACAAAGCAATTATCGGCTCCAGTATCAAATAAACATGAAGCATAAATACCATTCACAAGGAACGTACCATTGACCACGTTGTTGTCAGCTTGGGCTTGACGCACGTTGATATTGAAAGTTCTGGCGCGTGCGGCCTGTTGTTGTTGCTGCTGGTGGTGTTGTTGCTGTTGTTGAGGTTCTTGTTTCACAACCCTGTTTGGGCACATGTTGGCGAAATGGCTAGGATCGCCACATGCAAAGCAGACTCTTGCGTTGACCGCGGGTGTCGGAGGAGCTTGTTGACCCTGAGGGGCGGCGAGTAGAGCTTGATGAGCAGGAGCTTGTCGAACACGGCAATTGGTAGTAAAATGGCCGTACATATTGCAATGAGCACAAAAACGGCAAGCAATGGCAGTCGGGTGGTGGTAGGTACAAGTGGGGCAGAGCGGATGTGGCCCAGTGTATGCACGCTTTGCAGGCGGTGCATTAGCCACAGGCGCCGCTACTTGACGTTGTTGGGCTGGTACAGCTTGAATTGGTGCAGCAGTGATCGCACAGTTCTTGTTGTTGGAGCTGTTCTTTCTCTTGTTCTTCCTCTTGTTGTGGTTTCAGCAGTTGGTGCGGCGGTGGTAGCTTGATGCAGGTGCTTCAAAGTTTTATCCCAGACACCAGCCTTGACCCTTTTGTCGTTGATTTCGGCGGCCAGTAGGTAAGTCACTTCGATCGTCTTAGTCTTAGCCGCTTGCACGAAATCTGCGACGCAGTCGGGCAAAGCTCGGATGTACTTCTTGATTGTGATCTCCGGAGTCTTGACTTTGTCGGGACAGATGATGCTGAGTTGTTTGAAGCGAGCAGTAAGAGCAGCGTTGTCACCATCTTTTTGCTGTATGTGCCAAAATTCATCCTCTAGCTTCTGACGTTCATGAGGAGGGCAGAATTCTTCCAGCATGACTTCCTTGAGCTCGTCCCACGACAGACCGTAGGCTGCATCGTTTCCCCGCTTGTTTCTCTCGGCCGTCCACCAGTCTAGTGCACGGGACTGGAAAACGCCGGTAGCATTCAGAGTTCGGAAGTCATCGGGGCAACCACTCTGCCGTAGAGTGGCCTCAATGGAATCAAACCATCGGAATAGTGCAGTAGGACCTCCCTCGCCAGTGAATTCTTTTGGCCCACACGACTTGAATTGCTTGAAATTGAAAGCCTTGGTGGTAGCTTTAGGAGCTTCGGTCCTTGATTCCTCAGATGACTTGCTGGCATTCTCGTAAACATCACTCACGGCCTTTGCTACACTTTTAGCGATGATGGCAGCAGGGAGTTTGTCTCTCTTTTCTTGACGAGAAAGTAAGGGATGACGGGATCCAGATGACATTGTCTGCAACATACATCGTCACAGGACTCAACACAACGTATTCGAATCTCACCTCACACATCTAACGTTTACTAAAGCTCAGGAACACATGCATCACATAATCACCGATTCACAAAACACAGAAGCACATAAGCACGTAGAACACATAAACATAGAAGCACATACACAATTAGTCACAAGATGCAGTCAGAATACATAAACCTATCATTCAAAGTATGCGATTGTTCAAGTATAGCGGTCGCGTTTAGCATATCGAGTGGCGTAGTTTAAGGGTATAGTTACCATAAGGTCATCCAGATCTTAGCGATTTGGGATAGAATGCAGTGCGAGTTGCGTGTGTCGATCGAAGTGAGGCAAAAATCGAGTAAATCTCCAAAATTTAAACATATAATCAGGTAAACACACATAAACACATAAAATCAACGAGTTATCAGAGTCAGTAGTTACGGGCTCAGAATTGAAACACATAAAATCGGGAAATGGATCATCTGCGCCTATTAGACTTCGACTATCCAAGGTGGTTCAACTATCCTCAAGGATCCGTTGTGCACTTTTAACCTTCAGGATCGTGCTTCGGCCTCGATTCTTGGGCGTTTGGCACGCATCCCGTTAGTCTTATCGTGACTTCAGATCGTAGGAGTCCGTTGAGACCTTGGTGAGAGTTTTTTTTTAAATGGGCGGAACCAGTTGTCAAGGTTAGGGTTTCACCCCTAGCTTAATAACTTCGTTCCTGTTTTAATAAAATAGAGGAGATTATTCATCAAAATACGGATTTCACTCCTGATTTGGCATAATTCTCCCCGTTTGTAAATAAAACGCGGGTTGATTAGCAACTTCTGTCAAGAGTTTGCGGTTTTCACACCTAATCTTGACTTAGTTACTCTTTCATAGTTGAAAATTCGAGTGCAGTGATTGTGTAGCGTAAGAGAGAATATCGAGAGATAAGCTCGTACATAATCCCTACCGGATATGCACAAGTTGGTTTGTTGGTTCCTAACTATAGACTAGGTTTCTGAGACATCGACCCAGACTAGGTTGTGTCTTGCCTAATTCCCTATAGTTATGGCTCTGATACCAATCTGTCACACCCCAATCGATGGCGGAATCATCAGGGCATGGCACTAAGCGAAACAGATTGTCCAGAAGTTTCCATAACAATTATCATTACTATTCAATTTAAATTAACATGTCCCATACCATGTCTCAAACAGAAAAAAAAAATTATTACAGATAAAATATAGGCAAATAATTCTGTTCCGACAACTCAGATTTCAAAATGGAGCAATTATTTATCTGCTTCTAGAGACCCTTGATTCAATTACTACAGACAACTATTTGTAGGGCTCTAAAGTTTTATTCTAGTTTCATTTTCCTACCAGATGTGCATCCTAAGCACCTGTCACATACGTTAAAATAAAGTTAATACATATAATGTAAAGGTGAGCATACAAGTTTGATAATAGCATATAGAGTTCGAATTCGTTTACGCATAACCAGCACGTACACATAGTGAAATGAAGCACGTTAGTTATCGACATAGATCCATCGATACCAATGACTGCGGGTTGACTGCCAAATGCAGTTCGCAATACATGATTACCACCGTAATCCATGCAAGTAATTGTCCTTAACAACCCCCGCGAACGGGTGCTGAGTCCAAACTATAGTACTATCGTTGCTAAGGCAGGTAGACAGCATTCCATGTGTAAACATAACAAACAAGCATTCATAAGCCACGTATAACATGCATTAACGGTTAGCGTTCAAATAGTATTGAGTAGTGTGTTTGATGCGATTTGAATAGTTGTAACGTATGTAACACCCAAAAGTGCATAAAGAAAAAAGGGATCGAGTATACTCACAGCGGTTGATGGATTGAAGGGAGCGCTTAGCGAGTAGGGTTAGCCTGAATAGTTTGATAGCATAACGATAAGTGACGCATAAAACGATACAAAGTGTGAATGGGTCGGATAGCAGTTCGGTCGGATGGTAATCCGATCGGACGGCTTGTCTGTGCGGATGGCAATCCGTTCGGATGGTCATTCGGTCGGATGGTAATCCGGTCGGATGACTATTCGAGTGGATTGTTTCTTCCTATGAGGTGAATGTGTTTGTGTATGATGGCTTGACCTTTGAAGTTTTCGTTGTAGCATTTTGAAAACATTGAAGTGTCGGTCGGTCGGACAGTCAGTCGTGCGGATGACAATCCGTTCGGATGGTCATCCGGTCGGACAGCAATCCGGTCGGACGGCGACCTTAGTGATAAAGTTACTTAGAGGACAATTCATAACAGAAGAGTCACTCGGTCGGATGTCCATTCGACCGGGTGGCAACCCTGTTGATGAACATGTTGAAAATTGTTTAAGTCTTTAAAGTCCTAGTATCTCATGATCCGAAGAGTAATCCGGTTGGATGGTAGTCC
>JARYGA010015656.1:0-35751 GCA_030545235.1 Helianthus tuberosus
AAACTGACCGAGATGACTCTCGCTCACAAACAGGTTTTGTATTCACTCTAAATGGAGGAGCTATCTCATAGAAGAGCTCCAAGCAAAGTGTGGTGGCGGATTCAACCACCGAATTGGAATATATATCCGCATCAGATGCTGCAAAGGAGGCTGTTTGGATGAAGAAATTCATAATCGACCTCGATGTGGTTCCAAGCATTAAGAAACCCATCGAGATATTCTGTGATAACACATGTGCTATTGCTCAAGCCAAAGAGCCCAGGTCTCATCACAAGGCCAAGCACATTCTAAGAAAGTTCCACTACATACGGGAAGTGGTGGAACGTGGAGACATCGTAATAAGCAAAGTGAACACAGATCAAAACCTAGCGGACCCGTTTACTAAGCCCATGACTCAAGACAAGCATGATCAGCACATGGGTGCTATCGGGCTTAGATTTGCTAGCTATATGTTTTGATTTAGTATTTGGATATACAAACTTTTAACAATTGTACTTTTGAATTCATTGTTGATTTACTGGTTAAATGCAATTCTAAATCTTATAACTGTGTTCGATTTTAATACGTTTAATTCGTGAATCTTGCATTCTAAACCATCCGTAGTCAGTCAGACTCGTGGGAACGATTCTGAATTAAGACTATTCTGACTTTGGACTCAAGGAGTTGAGTTCCAAACTCACAGACCTCATTATGAATGACGTTGGATGTAACTCGCATCAAATCATCTTCATGGATCTTAGTCATAAGATGTTTTGATATTGGTATACTCATTTAGTATCCTTTGACCTAAGATACATAGTAGAACTTCCGTTTACCAAGGATTATTCTTTAATTATTGTCAACCGTTGTCGCGTAACTACCAGTCATAAAGACTTTAATTGGGAATAGTTCTGAAGTTCAGTGGGAGGTATGTAGTCGATATGGGATTCTGTACTTTTACATGATATGTAACAGTTAGACATTGTGGCGCCCTCGTAGATTCAAACTGGTGAAGTGTAATGCCTTACCCAAACTTATTGTGTGTTTGTTCGGACCACTTTGACTCTTGATCGAGAACAATAATAATTGAACACCATATGAGAATGAACTTAATCCATGTCTCATTGATTCAATTTTTGTCTTTTACAGAAGGGATGAATGACAAAAACTACCATAAGTCTATTGTCTTGCAATAGTAAGTTGTTACTAATGGCAAGGTGTTTTGGTTAATGACTTTAAAGTGTCATACCTTGTTGGGGGCAGCCATATGCAGCTAGAGCACCGCTGATTGTCTGCGTTGAGGATTTTTATCGAAGGCCGTCCAAGTGGGAGATTGTTGGATTTATATGTACGGGTTCGATAAGTCAACCTTGATGAACAAGCTATGACTCATAAGAGTTACACATTGGGCAACGAGCATTAAATCCACTTAACTTGATTAACTGGTGATCACGAACGATTTACGGGACGAAACATATAATTATTTATACTGGTTATAAATAATTTATTGTTTACTTATTTATTTAATTAAACTTTATTATTCGGGCTTCGTATTGCGTCTGTGCTTGAACTTATTATATTGGGCTTTGAAGCCTAAGAGATAATTAGAGATGATTAATAGGGTTATTCTATCTAACCTAAATATATTAGTACTAGTAGGGTGCCCGCGCGATGCGGCGGGGGCGACACTTTGCATTGCGGCACTCTTTTCTGTTAGTTTTCTTATTCGTATAATATTTATGATAATATTATTGTGCTGAATATATGTCATAAGTGTTACGCAGATGTAAAGTTTTGTTTTTTTATAAAAATTAATAATCAAAACACAAAAAATATTATTTTTTATAAAAATTAATAATCAAAAGACAAAAAATAAAAGATAAGTTGTTATAATTATAAAGTATGTTTATTTTATTGGTTAATTTATAAACTATAACTTTATTCTTTAAAGTTCATAACTTTTTTTAAATATCCACATAGTACTCATTCAATAAACTTTAAGTTTAAAATTTTTGTTTCTATAAAAATAAAAAATAATATTTGACTCGTAAGTACGTTTTAGACCTTTAGTAAGTACGTTTTAGACCTTTAATTTAAATTGTTAAATTTTATTTTTTTACAGATATAAAAATTTATATTTTTATAAAATTTGAAGAACTGTTTTAATAAAAAAAGGATGTTAAGAGTTTATATATTTATTAACTTTATATCATACTAAGTTCAGATTTTTAGTTCCTAACTAATCTTATCTATATGAGTCTACTTTTAACTAATAATCCCTAAAAATGTGCAACACAATCTACTATGTATCTAGTCAAGTTGGTAAAGAATTCTTTTGAAACTGACTAATATTATCTATAACAATATAGTTAACTTATAATTTCTAAAAAAATACAGCACAATTTAGTATTTATCTAGTAAAGATTGTAAATTTCTGGAGTATTTTATTTATATTACTTGTTACAAAAAATGTTTATAAAAGAATTATTTTTTTATAAAAACAAAATGTTTTGTTTATAAATAAAGTAAAAAACTGTTTTACACATGTAAAATTTTGTTTTTTTAATAAAAATAACAATCAAATGACAAAAAAATAAAAGATAAGTGGTTATATTTGTAAAGTAAGTTTATTTTGTTGGTTAAATGATAAAGTTTATAATTTAAAGTTCATAACTTTTTATAAATATCCAAATGATACTCATCCAATAAACTTTAAGTTTAAAATTTTTGTTTCTATAAAAATAAAAAATAGCAGTTGACTCGTAAGTACGTTTTACACCTTTAACTTTAATTGTTAAATTTCATTTTTATATATATATAAATTTATATTTTTATAAAATTTTAAAAACAGTTTTTATAAAAAAAATAGGATTTTAAGAGTTTATATCATAATAAGTTCAGTTTTTTAGTTTCGCTTTAAAGTTTATTATTTTATTATTTTTTAATTAAGAAATACAAATTATTAGATTAATATCCAAGAATAACTATAATATTTTATAATTTCAGCTTGACTATATCTAATGCAATATCTATTTATTGCAACTTTAGGATACTAACTTTATTTTGAACTTTATTAATATGGTCAATAACTGCATTATATTAACACCAAAAATAAAGTTCAAATATAAAATAACTTTATTCATACGTATATATCAAACATAACAACTGAAAAAAAAAAAAACATAAAAACACTTGATAGATTTCATATTAGACTGCATGAAATATGTTCCACTTATTAACACTCGAGGTATTTTTAATCGGGTTTTCTGGTTTGTGCATGAATCTGCAATATCTTCTAATTCATTTTCTTTGTCATTGTCCTCAAAGTCGTCTAAATTAATAACCTCACTCTATTTCCATTCAGAGAGTCTCCTGGATCTCTTCGAGTCCTAAACTTTTGATCCTTAAAAAGGACAAAAATTGAATACAAAAGTTAAAAAAAAGATTAAATAAACCTTAAAATTACATTTTCACTAAATTCACATTGAAGATTAGACTTGTATGGACTAAACATTGCACCATAAGAAATAATATCAACACTTTTATCACCATCATCCTGCAATAAAACACACATATAATAACATAACGAACATGTTAATATGAATGCTATACACAAAAATAATACTTAAAAATCAATACCTTAGAAGTTTGTTCGACAACTGGGTTGTTTAAACTGGCATGTTCATCATGCAACTGAATCTGAAAAATCAAATAAGTTAACATTCACATAAAAGTAAACAAAAGAAAACAATTATTCACTGCTGCGATATAACAGAACTGACATTAGAATTTTCAATCTCGCATATTTAGTTTTTCGCAACAATTGAATTCCGAACTGGATTTATTTTTTTAAACTTTGTTTATCAATAAATATAGGGGTGTCATGCTATGTATTTATAGTAGTAACTATAGAAGTACATTAGGGTTTAATTTTAGATTTTCCACCCATTTATTTAGGAAGTTTGTTGTGGTTAGTTTTAAGTTTTTATAAGATATATCTAAGTATAGATATTAGGCAATTTTAATAAAATTAAATGTGACACATAATATCTTCATTTTATGTTACGGTACTTTTAATTCTTTTTGTTTTTGTTTGCATAGATGAAACCCATATTTGTAGATTAGGTGCATTAGATCACAAGTATTAATTACTTGTACATTAAAGCATTATTGACTTGTACCTTTTAATCCGTGCGTCGATATTGAACAAGACAACTACCAAAACGTCGACAAAAATGTGTAGGTCGTCATGCTATCTTTGGATTTTTTTTTTTAAACAGTATAGTTTATAAGATATGTCAAGAATACGTAAAAAATTATAAGTTTGTTGTGGAGGGGTGAATTGTAAATAATTATCTATAATTTTGTTAAAAGCTCAGGGATCTAAGTGTAATAAGTTTAGGGGCTAAAAAATAAATAGCGTCTAAAAGACCAAACTACCCTCATTTTAAGGGTCTTTCTATAAATAAAGGGGGTGAAAAGTTCTTATTTTTTGGATATCTTAAAATGTCCATCCCTCATGCATTATAATATAGTATAGATATCTATGTAATAAATCATCTTGAAGGTTGAATAGAGAACAAAAACGGCAGCAACACCAAAAGTTGAAATATCATTCATTTGATAGCTACTGCTGCAAACAAAATTGTTTTGTTTTTTCCTAAAAGTCAAAACCCCAAAAGGTCTCAATAGTTGTGCGACATCAGTATTGCCGTCGTCCATCTCCGGTGCCAACTGATCTCCGTTACAAGCCCCGTTCGTTCGCGTTCGTATCTAGCACTCGTTCGTTGTACCTCGGTGTCTCACATGGTTATTATTAACCAAAAGGGTATATTTATTCTCATCAGTAGATTAAATAATATATGTACCGTATTTGCATATTTGTAACCATGATCCTGTTCGGTTCATTTTTGGTGTTGATTATTTATATTTATTCCACTGCGTTTTTATTAATTATATATCTAGTTAACAAAATATATCAAACCCGTTTTTGATATGTACTAAAATTGACACCACTGAATCCCAACAGCCTAATACTACAACGGAAAGTAAATTGAAGACTGTGGAGGATGTTAGCAAGAAAGAAATGAAGCTTCATATCTCAAAGAGCGAGAAATAGTTGAGATGTATGCTTGCATTTTGAACTTGGTCTTTTAATTGTTTCGTTGGTTCAATGCTTTTCACCAATCATTTTAGTTCTTTGTTTGGGTTTATTGACATTATTGTTTGATGTTTATCATCTACAAATAAATTTACTTTGCCAATAAACATTGTTTAATACATGTTTTTTACAGATTTGTCAATTACGTTAAAATTTATTTCAAATACAACTTTCAATTGAAATTCAAAACCATTATAAAACAAAATAACATTTGAAAACATATCTTTTTATTTTATTTAACGACGTAATTCTATTAATCTAAATTATTTTTTCCTGTTCGGGAAGTTCTCAGTTATAACCTAATTTATTCAAAACAAAAAAAAGATCAATCAAAATTATCATACATGCCCTACTTGACCCACCTTGCCTAATTAAAGACGGTCTTAATTTATTCTTTACCTTATCTTAATGATTTAATATTATGATGGGGAACCAAAAATGAGTATCTATGTAGGCAGGCAAAGACTTGTAAAATGACACCTTTCAACTTATAGACATACATTGAAGTTCCTTCTTTTAAAATTTTCGATCCATATCAAATTACTAACTTACTATTTATAGCATTATTCCATCACACCATTCAGCTTCAATGTGTTCTCGAAGATACATGAATGGCAACCATACATCATGTTTGAAAATTCTGACGTCTGGTTGTTAGAAATCTGAGCACCTAAAAATAGTGATACACGGGAAAAAAATCATTGCTCCACCACTACATACAGGATAACAAGAATGACGTTTAGTAAGTACATGGATGTACCTAGACGATTACTTAGAAGGGCAAGACAAGTATACGTCGAAAAAATGGTCGGTCTTGATGATAAAATTGGCCCAATCACCATCATGAGCGGTTTCCCACTGCCAGCTCCACCACCGCACACATTTGGCTCAAATTATTGGACTATTAATCATAGTACTTGTACTCGTGAAGAGACAAAGGAGGATGGTGTCCTACTTCGAACAAAATCCGATAGGATAACGACTAGTACAAGCCAAGAATTTGATGTTTCGGTGTTTGATCACGAGGTCTGGCATTGTTATAGCTCATTAGGGTTGGGACGGGTTGCTACCATTGAGGAGGACAAGTCGTACGAGTTTGATGAAGAAATAAACATAAGAGTTGATTTTTATATTTCAAAAAGCAGAAGACAAGCAATTGGCAGAAGGGGTATATGTGGATATTATTAGATGTGAATAACATCTTTTGTTTTTTTTTCGTGGTTCTTTTTATGTGTTACCAATCTTCAATATGGACCTTCTATGTTCATCATCGTATACATAGCCATATAGCGCTGTTAAAGAGCTCACTCCAAAAAAGTTTAAAAAAATGCTTGGTCGAAATCGGCTCGTTTACTAACCGAACTGGCTCGGCTTGAAATACTTTATTTTTAATATATTAAATATAATAATTGTTTTTGTGATTTGTGGATGGTTTTGGCCTACTAGTCGCTTGGTAAAAACAATAATTATATATATTTATATCCTAGTTTTAGCTCAATATCCATTACTAATTGCGCTCCACCTATCATTCCAAATCTAAAGATATTTAACTAGCTAGTGGCTGTAAACTCATTCAAAATCGACTCGTTTACAAACCGAGCCATTTCAGTTTGGACTGTTTATAGACCACATCAGGGGCGAAGTATTGTGGGTGTCCGGGGGTGCAACCGCCCACCCCAATGTTTCGGTTAGAAGTGTATAAGTTCTCATTTTTCGTCTGAAATTTTTAAAATTATATAGGATCGCCGCCCCGATTATTTTTCCTAAATTGTATATCCTAAATATTTATAAACTTTGTCTATAAATGATGGGTAGTTTGGTAAATATACATTTTGTTTTATTTGGAACTATTATTATTTGACCCGACTTGAATCGAATATCCAACCCGACCCGACCCGAAACATAACGATAGGAAAAAAATTTGGGTCCCATCACTTTACGCCCCCTCAAAACTTTTGGTCAAGCTCCGCCACTGCCACATCGAACATGGATCAACTCGTTTACAAACAAAGCCTAGCACGAGCAGACCCTGACTTGAGTCTATTCCACTCGGTAACAACACTCATCAAGAGTCTTGATTTTGTTATGTACGACTGCTATTTTTATTATAATCTTCAGTTCCTTCATACATATGAAGTTTCGTGGGACCCAAAATACATTTTTTAAACAATGTTCTTATCTTCTATGGATAATTTAGTGCATTACAAGACTAGAAAAAAAAAAATCAACAGAAATACAAATTTTTAATAAGATGACTTAATTTGTTCATCAAAAATACACTTTTTATAGTTTTAGGAAGCCCATTCATAAGTGAACTTTGAGCTACGCTCTTTTATAGCAATATAACTTCTATGGACAATTTAGTGCATTACAAGACTAGAAAAAAAAAATCAACAGAAATACAAATTTTTAATAAGATGACTTAATTTGTTCATCAAAAATACACTTTTTATAGTTTTAGGAAGCCCATTCATAAGTGAACTTTGAGCTACGCTCTTTTATAGCAATATAACTTCTTTAGCATTGTGGGATCGGACGTGTTTACTTCTTGGAGATTATTATCTTAATTATCAATCACAAACAATCAAACTGATGAGCAATGTTTTAGGACCGGATCGGACAACGAATCGGGCGTCTTACTGGTCCACTGATTGGATCGGTCGGACCGGTTGAACCAGATTTAAAAACCGGATGATGTAATAAATGATAAATTATATATTTATATATTAAGTATAACAAAATTTCGGTTATTCATAGAATTTTAAATTTCAAAACAAACAAATTCATTTAACATTAAAAAAAGAACAGGTTAATTATAAAAGTTATGTTGTCATTTTCATTATTAGAAATTAGAAAATACATTTATTTTTTAATTAAAAAACTTATAGAAATTACAAAAGTAATAAGCACAAACAAAAAAATTATTATTAAACTATATAAAGTACATAAATAATAAAAAGAGTAAAAAAATAATCTAAAATCTTCCCAGGTTAAATCAGTAAACAACAAACAAAATAAAAAATAGTAAAACGTAAGTAAGAGGATAGGTTGTAACATCAATTTTCTAGAAAGAAAAAAGATGTAGCAGTACTTCTTCGTTTTCCCTTAACGTGAAGAACCTTCGTCTCCGGTGGAAAAAGCTCTGGCAGGTTCTCACTCTTCAATTGCAGAACTTTCATTGTCGGCTAAAATTAAACCAAGATTTTGCAGGCATACCAATCTGACTGCTGAACCGGCCAAACCGCTCTTGAACCGGCCGATTTTTTCAAAGGCTAACATCAACCATGAACCGGACCGCTACAATAGACGATTCCCGGTTGAACCGGTCGGATAGGCCGGTCTAATCCGATCTCCAAAACCATGCTGATGAGGCCTTTTCGAGTAAGGCAAAACTCCCAAGAAGATTCAGATAAGAAACTGGAGATTTGGGCAATTTTCTGGATGTATTTTTCAAAGCAAAGTTACAAGAATTTAAATATGCATGTCATGAACACATGATGCCCATGTTTCCTTATGGATAACTAATTAATAATGCAAACAATTAAAACAAGTGCTAAAAATAAGATGACTAATTCCCTGCTACAATTATTCTGCAAATATTCCAGTAGCTCATTTTCTTGACATTCGAATTAATCCAGTAGCCTTGTGGGCCTTTTGTAAGCTCTCTTGGGCCTGTCAGTGGGCTCTTCATTGACTTGGGCTGCATCAACTACCCCCCCCCCCCCCCCCCCGCGGTCCTCGAGCTGCAATTCTAGTTCACCTTCAGGCGGTAACGGAACACGTTCTAGGTTCCCTAATGCTTGTCGCAGCAACGAGACGTGGAACACCGGATGAATCTTCGACTTTGGTGGTAATTGTAGTTTATAGGCAACTTCCCCCATTCGTTCAAGTATCTTAAATGGCCCGTAAAACCTCTTTGGTATCTTCTTTGAAAAACATTGCTGAACCGATTGCCGTCGATAGTTTTGTAGGCGTAAAAAGACCATGTCACCCACCTTGAACTCTTTATCCAGCCTATTGTCACGGAGTTAACTTTTGACTCACGTATAGCAACTTAGACTTGATCTAAGTTAAGCTATGTGCCCCAACGATGTAGTGTTTTGAGTGATTCAAGTGATGGTTGCAAGTTGTGTATACAAAGAAACAACTTTGTATTGATTACAAGAAGATTTACAAGAGTGTGTTTACTTGTGATATTGTTGGGTTATGAATGAGTTATTAGGGGTTATGTGGGGTGATTACAAATGATGCCTCTCATCCCTATTTATACTACTACAAGATCCTCTAGATTATTCTAAATATAGAGAAATCTAGACAACAAAATATCAAGGCTGATTTCTAGAGTATTCCTTCAAAATATCAAGTAATTCTAAGTGTCTTCATGAGGATTTTCTAGAGTGTTCTTTGGTTGTAACTTTTGGGCAGATTTATGTAGCCTATTCCGGACCCTTTCGAGCTCCTTCATGGCTGGTCTAGGACCTTCTAAGGGTGCCAAAACGTTCCAGTATTGTCTGGGCTGTTCCGGAGTCATCCGGGTGGCCCTAGACGCTTCCTTAGTGTTCCGGAAACTTCCGGAATGCTGAAATTTTGAGCTGAAATTTTGCGGTGCATGACATCCTCCCCCACCTAAATTCGCAATGTCCTCGTTGCGATTTCGGGTTACACCTCGATGTGATGAATGCGTGGTTGATCTTGTTTTTGAACCAACCTCCATTTGTATTGATGTTATTGACATACCTTGACGGCCAGTGTCCGTCTCTGTCTTCATTGTGTGAACTTGGTTTCTGTCTATGATGTAAAACTTGTTTGCAAACGGAATAAGGAAGGCATGTTCCTTTTCGAAGAAATCCTGGCCAAGCACAAAGTTATGGTCTTTCATTGGCACCACGGAAAGGTCGATCTTACCTTTCCATTTGCCGATTGTGACTTTGACGCCGTATGCCATCCCGAGTATTGGTTGGACGGGTCCATTCGTGTTCTTTATCATTGCGTCTTGTTTTGTGACTCGAACACCGAGTCTTATTGCTTCATCCATTGAGATGAAGTTATGGCTTGCTCCTGTGTCAACTAGTGCATTAACGGGTCTCCCGTTTACCACCATGTTGACGAGTTGAAGTCCTTCTTCCGACTTCTTTTCTGCTTTTGCGGTTGTGGATCGTTTCTTTCCCTTGTTCGGGAGCTTTTTGATGTTATGTTTTTCCCGTGTTTTGGGAGTTTCTTGTGTGTTTAAAGTATTAAGATGACTTACTTGCATGGACCCCAAACATGCTTCTGGTTGTGCCTTGTTGGTGTCGATCAATTTTGCTTCTAACTCAACAAAGTTTTTGTGAAAGTTTTGGATCTTGGCGTCTACCTCACTCCGCAGCCTTGCAATTTCCTCCTGGATCATGGCTTGCATCTCGAGGCGTATGACATCGATAGCGGTTTTGAAGTCTTCTTTCAGTCCTCTTAACTCATCTCGCAATGTTCCCAAAGCTTCTAGCTTTTCCAAGGAACGATTGACAAGAATTCCAAGTTGTGTGACCGAAGCTTCGACATTAGTCTTCATTTTGTCTAAGGATCCGGCCAAATCCATAGACATGCCTTCAACTTCTTGCTGATTCTGGTTATGATTCTGTGTCTCTTTTTTTCTAGAGACAATTTTCTTGCTCGTAGCTCCTTTCTTGCTTTTCTTGTTTGCCATCCCAGTGGACCAACGCGGCTCTGATACCACTTGTCACGGAGTTAACTTTTGACTCACGGGTAGCAACTTAGACTTGATCTAAGTTAAGCTATGTGCCCCAACGATGTAGTGTTTTGAGTGATTCAAGTGATGGTTGCAAGTTGTGTATACAAAGAAACAACTTTGTATTGATTACAAGAAGATTTACAAGAGTGTGTTTACTTGTGATATTGTTGGGTTATGAATGAGTTATGAGGGGTTATGTGGGGT
The DNA here is from genome assembly GCA_030545235.1 of Helianthus tuberosus. Taxonomy (NCBI): domain Eukaryota; kingdom Viridiplantae; phylum Streptophyta; class Magnoliopsida; order Asterales; family Asteraceae; genus Helianthus; species Helianthus tuberosus. The sequence continues at coordinate 11,073 of JARYGA010015656.1, forward strand.
GATTACAAATGATGCCTCTCATCCCTATTTATACTACTACAAGATCCTCTAGATTATTCTAAATATAGAGAAATCTAGACAACAAAATATCAAGGCTGATTTCTAGAGTATTCCTTCAAAATATCAAGTAATTCTAAGTGTCTTCATGAGGATTTTCTAGAGTGTTCTTTGGTTGTAACTTTTGGGCAGATTTATGTAGCCTATTTCGGACCCTTTCGAGCTCCTTCATGGCTGGTCTAGGACCTTCTAAGGGTGCCAAAACGTTCCAGTATTGTCTGGGCTGTTCCGGAGTCATCCAGGTGGCCCTAGACGCTTCCTTAGTGTTCCGGAAACTTCCGGAATGCTGAAATTTTGAGCTGAAATTTTGCGGTGCATGACATCCTCCCCCACCTAAATTCGCAATGTCCTCGTTGCGATTTCGGGTTACACCTCGATGTGATGAATGCGTGGTTGATCTTGTTTTTGAACCAACCTCCATTTGTATTGATGTTATTGACATACCTTGACGGCCAGTGTCCGTCTCGTTCTTCATTGTGTGAACTTGGTTTCTGTCTATGATGCAAAACTTGTTTGCAAACGGAATAAGGAAGGCATGTTCCTTTTCGAAGAAATCCTGGCCAAGCACAAAGTTATGGTCTTTCATTGGCACCACGGAAAGGTCGATCTTACCTTTCCATTTGCCGATTGTGACTTTGACGCCGTATGCCATCCCGAGTATTGGTTGGACGGGTCCATTCGTGTTCTTTATCATTGCGTCTTGTTTTGTGACTCGAACACCGAGTCTTATTGCTTCATCCATTGAGATGAAGTTATGGCTTGCTCCTGTGTCAACTAGTGCATTAACGGGTCTCCCGTTTACCACCATGTTGACGAGTTGAAGTCCTTCTTCCGACTTCTTTTCTGCTTTTGCGGTTGTGGATCGTTTCTTTCCCTTGTTCGGGAGCTTTTTGATGTTATGTTTTTCCCGTGTTTTGGGAGTTTCTTGTGTGTTTAAAGTATTAAGATGACTTACTTGCATGGACCCCAAACATGCTTCTGGTTGTGCCTTGTTGGTGTCGATCAATTTTGCTTCTAACTCAACAAAGTTTTTGTGAAAGTTTTGGATCTTGGCGTCTACCTCACTCCGCAGCCTTGCAATTTCCTCCTGGATCATGGCTTGCATCTCGAGGCGTATGACATCGATAGCGGTTTTGAAGTCTTCTTTCAGTCCTCTTAACTCATCTCGCAATGTTCCCAAAGCTTCTAGCTTTTCCAAGGAACGATTGACAAGAATTCCAAGTTGTGTGACCGAAGCTTCGACATTAGTCTTCATTTTGTCTAAGGATCCGGCCAAATCCATAGACATGCCTTCAACTTCTTGCTGATTCTGGTTATGATTCTGTGTCTCTTTTTTTCTAGAGACAATTTTCTTGCTCGTAGCTCCTTTCTTGCTTTTCTTGTTTGCCATCCCAGTGGACCAACGCGGCTCTGATACCACTTGTCACGGAGTTAACTTTTGACTCACGGGTAGCAACTTAGACTTGATCTAAGTTAAGCTATGTGCCCCAACGATGTAGTGTTTTGAGTGATTCAAGTGATGGTTGCAAGTTGTGTATACAAAGAAACAACTTTGTATTGATTACAAGAAGATTTACAAGAGTGTGTTTACTTGTGATATTGTTGGGTTATGAATGAGTTATGAGGGGTTATGTGGGGTGATTACAAATGATGCCTCTCATCCCTATTTATACTACTACAAGATCCTCTAGATTATTCTAAATATAGAGAAATCTAGACAACAAAATATCAACGCTGATTTCTAGAGTATTCCTTCAAAATATCAAGTAATTCTAAGTGTCTTCATGAGGATTTTCTAGAGTGTTCTTTGGTTGTAACTTTTGGGCAGATTTATGTAGCCTATTTCGGACCCTTTCGAGCTCCTTCATGGCTGGTCTAGGACCTTCTAAGGGTGCCAAAACGTTCCAGTATTGTCTGGGCTGTTCCGGAGTCATCCAGGTGGCCCTAGACGCTTCCTTAGTGTTCCGGAAACTTCCGGAATGCTGAAATTTTGAGCTGAAATTTTGCGGTGCATGACATCCTCCCCCACCTAAATTCGCAATGTCCTCGTTGCGATTTCGGGTTACACCTCGATGTGATGAATGCGTGGTTGATCTTGTTTTTGAACCAACCTCCATTTGTATTGATGTTATTGACATACCTTGACGGCCAGTGTCCGTCTCGTTCTTCATTGTGTGAACTTGGTTTCTGTCTATGATGCAAAACTTGTTTGCAAACGGAATAAGGAAGGCATGTTCCTTTTCGAAGAAATCCTGGCCAAGCACAAAGTTATGGTCTTTCATTGGCACCACGGAAAGGTCGATCTTACCTTTCCATTTGCCGATTGTGACTTTGACGCCGTATGCCATCCCGAGTATTGGTTGGACGGGTCCATTCGTGTTCTTTATCATTGCGTCTTGTTTTGTGACTCGAACACCGAGTCTTATTGCTTCATCCATTGAGATGAAGTTATGGCTTGCTCCTGTGTCAACTAGTGCATTAACGGGTCTCCCGTTTACCACCATGTTGACGAGTTGAAGTCCTTCTTCCGACTTCTTTTCTGCTTTTGCGGTTGTGGATCGTTTCTTTCCCTTGTTCGGGAGCTTTTTGATGTTATGTTTTTCCCGTGTTTTGGGAGTTTCTTGTGTGTTTAAAGTATTAAGATGACTTACTTGCATGGACCCCAAACATGCTTCTGGTTGTGCCTTGTTGGTGTCGATCAATTTTGCTTCTAACTCAACAAAGTTTTTGTGAAAGTTTTGGATCTTGGCGTCTACCTCACTCCGCAGCCTTGCAATTTCCTCCTGGATCATGGCTTGCATCTCGAGGCGTATGACATCGATAGCGGTTTTGAAGTCTTCTTTCAGTCCTCTTAACTCATATCGCAATGTTCCCAAAGCTTCTAGCTTTTCCAAGGAACGATTGACAAGAATTCCAAGTTGTGTGACCGAAGCTTCGACATTAGTCTTCATTTTGTCTAAGGATCCGGCCAAATCCATAGACATGCCTTCAACTTCTTGCTGATTCTGGTTATGATTCTGTGTCTCTTTTTTTCTAGAGACAATTTTCTTGCTCGTAGCTCCTTTCTTGCTTTTCTTGTTTGCCATCCCAGTGGACCAACGCGGCTCTTATACCACTTGTCACGGAGTTAACTTTTGACTCACGGGTAGCAACTTAGACTTGATCTAAGTTAAGCTATGTGCCCCAACGATGTAGTGTTTTGAGTGATTCAAGTGATGGTTGCAAGTTGTGTATACAAAGAAACAACTTTGTATTGATTACAAGAAGATTTACAAGAGTGTGTTTACTTGTGATATTGTTGGGTTATGAATGAGTTATGAGGGGTTATGTGGGGTGATTACAAATGATGCCTCTCATCCCTATTTATACTACTACAAGATCCTCTAGATTATTCTAAATATAGAGAAATCTAGACAACAAAATATCAAGGCTGATTTCTAGAGTATTCCTTCAAAATATCAAGTAATTCTAAGTGTCTTCATGAGGATTTTCTAGAGTGTTCTTTGGTTGTAACTTTTGGGCAGATTTATGTAGCCTATTCCGGACCCTTTCGAGCTCCTTCATGGCTGGTCTAGGACCTTCTAAGGGTGCCAAAACGTTCCAGTATTGTCTGGGCTATTCCGGAGTCATCCAGGTGGCCCTAGACGCTTCCTTAGTGTTCCGGAAACTTCCGGAATGCTGAAATTTTGAGCTAAAATTTTGCAGTGCGTGACGCTATGCTCATTCGCTAAGGTGACCATCGCTGTTGATCACTTTTCAAGTTAGCCTTTAGCAATGCTCTTAACCTTTAAAACTTGACTAAAGTCGCATCGATAGTTGGAATACCGGTCTCCCCTTGCTTATATTGAACCACATTTGTCGTTGGTTGACCAAAGAAAGCTTGAAACGACGTCATGTTGATGGAACTATGATGTGCCGTATTGTACTAAAATTCCGCTAAATAAAGATACCTGCTCCAAGTCTTTAGTTCTTCTCCCGCAAACGACCGTAGATAATTTTGTAGGCACCTATTGACCACCTCAGTTTGACAATCGGATTGCGGATGGTAGGTTGTCGAATACTTCAGTTTCGTGCCAATTTGCTTAAAAAGTTCCTGCCAAAACTTAGAAACAATGGGTCACGGTTTGTTACGATGCTTCATGGAATTCCATGAAGGCGGCAAACATTTTGAAGAAATAATGTTGCTAAATTCATAGCTCCATACTTTTAAGGAAATGAAACAAAATGAGCGAACTTTGGAAAGCGATCTACAAAGACCCATGTGACAACCCTCATGATTACATGTATCTGTACGATTATTCAATGATAATTAAAGTGCTTGGTGACTGTGTCATACTTACATGTGTTTGTTAACATACTAGGCTTGTGCAGAAAACTTGACTAAATGGTCCTGAATATTTTCCTATGTGTTAGGAATTAATTGTGTTACAAAAATATATATAAGACGCCTTACGGAACAATTAAACAATTTAACGAAACAGTATCCGACCGAACAACCGGACAATACCCGGGACACCAAATATTTGACAAATACATTGTGTTATTATTTTTGGCTAGTCTTGATCCCCGTTCACCATAACACCCACTATAAATCAAATAACCAACTTATAAAAACATGTTACTTGAAATCTAACTACCACTTACCATTTAGTTGAGAAATTTTCATTCAAACCCCCCCTCCAACCGAAAAATCGGTCCCCATGGACCCCACCCAAGATCTTAACCATACTTCCAATCTCCTAACTAGATTATGATCTATTATTTTATTTGATTTAGCTTGTGAGAGTTGCTAAGATATATGAAATGATCTTATAAGTATGGAACATAGATCACCACCATCATTCACAAGATTTCACTTCTCTCACCTCACTCTCTCTCTCTCTCTCACTCTCACTTTCGGCTCCCCCAAAACCGAAACCATCACCACCACATAACCATCATCTTCTTCCAAGATTCAAGTTCCATTCAAAGCTTGAAGGTGATCTATGGAGGTTGCATCTTGAAGGGCATTCAAAGGAGCTTTGTTTTAGTCTTGTTCATCATCATTTCTTATCATCTCCTTCACTAGATTTTCCCAAGCTTCAAGCTAGTAGTAAGTCTCTATTTAACCCTTGTTCATGTCTATTTTGTGTAGTTAAAAAGATGTAATATGTTAAATCTACAAGAACACTAAAAGGGTTTAAACAAGAAGATGAACATAAAAGTTACATGAAGATTTACATGATGAAGTGTTGTAGTGAGATGTTGTAGTGAACATGTTGTTGATTACTTGATGATTTACTTGCTAATATTGATGTTAAAGGTCGTTGTTGATCACTAAACATGTTAACGGAATCAATCGAACACACTTTAGAATGTTAAAAGTTGAAACAGGATGGCTGTTTGGTGATTACAGCCAACTTCAGTTGGCTGTAACCGGACCCTAATAAAGCGAAATATGTATTTTCTGAAGTCTAGATTTATGTATTATGAAATACGGTTCTAATGGCACTGGAATCATAATTTTGGACTTCTTTTACTATTTTTAAAGTGTCGTTTTGCAACAACAGCTAGAGCTGCATTTTTCCTGCTGAAAATATGCGTTCTGTTTTCCATCATAACTTCAATTCTGGGTAGTGTTAGATCATGAAATTTGTACTGTAGATGACCACCGATGTATTTGTAATTCTCTCACTGGAATTTCGTAAATCGGACTCTCGATGAATTTTAAATAAATTTTTTCGTGGACTGCAGTCAGAAAAAGATGAATCTGACTTTAGTCCGGAAAATAAATTTTTATAAAATATTGGTGATGAATTGGATCCCGATATAATATCTGGTTCGTTTAAGACCTTCTATAAAAAGTTGGGAATTTTTGAAACAAGTTAACTATTTTATTAAAAACCCCGTAAACAGCCCAGTTTTGAAGAATAAAGCTGAAACGACAAAAGTAGTGATTTGCGTGTCTAAATGTCGGGTAGGTTATCTGAGAATGATATAACATGTTATATGTCAATAAAAGTGTTATGTGCAATGTCGTATGTTTGTTTATGAGTGGTGAATAGATGGGAAGTTTATATGGGCATGAACCGTTAAAGTGATGCATGTTATGTGATAGATACGTGTAGGAACTTTGTGTTCTATTTGAAGTCACTAATAAACTAAGTGGTAATCATACTAGGACGTGATTGACCGACCTTGACTGTTAGCTATTTTTGAGAGTCAAACCGAGCAACCGAGGTGAGTTCACACTTTCTACAAGGCATGGGATTCCCGGTGGTTTGGGAATGGGTTAAGAAACTAAAATGAAATCTACATATCCTCCTTGGGTAGGATATATACGGCCATCCTCCATGGGTAGGATGCCAATATTAATCTTGCGTATTCTCCTTGGGTAGAATACGTACGTTCGTCCTCCTTGGGTAGGACAACAACCTTAAAACTTACTAGACAAAACTCTATCATGAAGTCCCTCAATTTATATCGACTTAATCGCCGAGGCCAATGGCGAGCGGGTCATTAGTTAATAGCGCTATTAGGTTTAACAAACCTCACACCTGTCGTCCGAACGGGCGTGTACTAATGGACTATGGCAAACTGTCAATGATGATAGAACATTGACGTAGGGCACAACTATTGTTCGTCAGTTATCGATATCGCTCTAGTGGTTCACATGGGGAAGTCCCCACAAAACCTGGATATGGTTTGGGTAATAAAAAGGAACTGGTTAAACATACTTTCAACTACGGGGTAACCCCCACGGCAAATAAGCCAACGAAAGCCAAACCACGTTTTCAGAAACAACTTAAAACTAATCAACCAACCGTGAACTCACTCAACTTTGTTGTTGACTCGTTGTTACATGCCTTACAGGTCGCTAAATGCTTATGGAGCTTGCACGAGGAGGTGGTTGTTGTGGAATACGGACTATTATGTTCCGTGCCTAATATTTAAATCCTTATGAACTTATTAAACTTACGTTTTGGACTTTGAACTTATGAACTACGAACTTATGTTTTGGACTTATGTTTATGCTTCCGCTGTTAACCTAAAGTCGGTTTACTTCCTTTTGGTCACCAATCGTATCGTGGTTGGTTTTATTTACTTAATTGTGTTGTTCAATATGATTGGTGGCTCGATCCTGGTCATGTCACGTCTCCAAGCGGTGATACTCCGCATGGTGGATTTTGGGGGTCTGACAGAGTGGTATCAGAGCCATTGGTAATAGCTAACTTGGTTTTAAAAAGGGAAAAGTTTTTTGATAAACCAGACTATAACCTGTTCAGTGCTCAACGATCCACAATGACGCTTCGCTCCACGTGCAAGACTCAACACCATAGGTGAAATGGTTCATGCTTACATTGCCTGTCTATTAGTCTACATAGTACATTGTATGCTTAGTTAATACAACAACTGATAATTGAAACCCTGTGTGTTTGCTCTCTTCTGTCACTCCACACTTACGTACTTTCGCGACACCTTTCTTACTTGTGTTTCCTTCGATGTGAAGATCATGAGCGGACGCGGAGGACGTATCAACCTAACCCAAGCCCAGTTAACGGCTCCAATCAATGAACGAGTGGCTGAGGCACTCGCAGCAATTCCAGCAGGAGGTATAACCTGCCATTTCGACCTATCTTAGGATGATTAGATCCTACACTTGCGAACCAACTCTCGTGTTTAACCTTGTCTTTTATTCTCGCGCAATAGGTCAGCATGCTCAACCTCCTGTGTGCACGTTCAAAACCTTCATGGATTGCCGACCCAATACCTTCTGCGGCACAGAAGGAGCGGTAGGTCTCCTTCACTGGTTCGAGAAGCTCGAATCTGTCTTCGAAATGTGTGAATGCCCAGAGGATCGCAGGGTGAAATATGCTACTGGAACGCTTGAAGGTGCTGCGTTAACCTGGTGGAAAGCACAGGTTCAACTACTAGGGCTGGCAGTTGCTAATGCCACCCCCTGGAACGGTTTCAAAGAACTAATCAAAGAAGAATACTGTAGTTGCGATGACATCCACAAGCTAGAGGTGGAGTTTTTCAATCTGAAGATGACGGGGTCTGAGATTGAGGCGTATACGAAAAGGTCAAACGAGCTGGCCATCTTGTGCCCTACTATGGTGGACCCTCCCATCAAACGAATTGAGCTATACCTCAAGGGTCTTGTACCAGAGATTCAGAGTCATGTGACTTCAGCTAACCTGGGTACCATTCAGCAAATCATTAAGTTGGCCCATCGTCTCACCGATCAAGCAGTTGAACAGAACAGACTGCCCAAACGTATCAGTGCCACAGCTACTCCTGATGCTCCTAGTGACAACAAGCGAAAATGGGATGGGAATTCCAGTAAGGGTTCCACTTCAGTTCAGTCTCAGCAGCGAAAGACTGATGACTACCAGAGTCCTGGTCAGCAATCTTCCGGTAATCAAGGACAGGGTGGATACCGAGGGAACCACCCCAAGTGCAACCGGTGCAACAAGCATCATAGCGGGCAGTGCAACAAGGGTCGTTGCCTGAGGTGTAACAAGTTTGGTCATGAGGCAAAGGATTGCAGGAGCGCACGACCAGCAAATCAGAATCGCCAACAACAACAAGCCCCACAGAACCACCATCAGCAGCAACATCAGGGCAATAAAGGATGCTTTCAGTGTGGCGCTGAAGGCCACTTTAAGAGGAACTGTCCCCAGCTGAACCAGAACCAGAACAACAACAATCAAGGAAATGGAAACAACAATGGAGGCAACAATGGAGGCAACAACGGGGGTAACAATAATGGCAATGGTGCCAGGGGACGTGTTTTCGTGCTGGGTCAGGGTGATGCAAGGAACGATCCCAACGTTGTTGTAGGACCGAGTTTGGGGACCGAAACCGTGATTCTTGTGATTATGTTCAAAGACGGAAGAGATTAGCAATGATAAACAAACAACTTTGTATTAATCCGGTAGTAAAACGTTACAAATCGGCCCGATTACATGATAACCGAACTAATACCAAAGGAGTATACATTCCGGGAGAGATCAAGTGGTGATCTCTCCCCGGGTGAGGTCTCAAACCTCCTCTCACTCTCTTGGTCTTGCAAATGACAAAGTGTTGGTATTTATACCCAACACAGGTTGTATGGTCGAAGGATCTAACTGATTGATCGATAGATCATCTGTCGATCATCCAGCTATCGAAAGATACACATATACCTCGAAGGATGACATATCCTTCGAGGTCCATCTTCATCTATCGATGGATATCTTTCGAGCTCATCGAAGGATATACACAATCCTTCGATGCCTTATCCTTCGACACCAAACATTATACAACCATAATCTAACTGTTTGTCTAGCAAAACCCACACGGTCAACCGAATAACCCTCTCGTTTGACCACTTCAAACGAGCGGGTCTATACACGTTCGATAGACCGTTTCACTAACTATTACAAATTCAGCGTAAAATAAAACTAATCTATTCGACAAGCATCGGACACAAAATCTGCATCAACAAATTCCCCCTTGTCCGTTGCTGTCGAATGCTGAAAATGCAACTGCAATCGATCTTCAGTCAAGTATTCATCTTTTCTGTGTTAACAAATTCCCCCTTGACCGATGATCCAGGTAAGTAGTATCTTGACGCTCCTTGTAAAATATTTCCCCCTTAAAGTACGCGTATCCGTGTTGGGTGTTGTGCAATTTCCTCAATTGACCGATCTTCCGCTGATCTTCCAATACTCCAACCGGCATTTGATAAGGGTTCCAATCTTTAAGAACTGCATCAAGTCTTGATCTTGTCATAAGAACTTCATTTCATTCAAGCATACTACATTGATAGAGATTTCTGGTGAACTGTCTTCTGTAAACCGTCTTTGTGGAATCGACCAAGTAATGCACTTTAATCTTCAGCATCAACACTCAGGAAAGTCAGCTAGACCAAGTGTATCCCTTGCAAGCTCAACCAGCATGCTTAGTTGAACTACATCCAGATCTCATTGTCTCGCCTTTGTGAAGTTGACCACGTAATGCACTACGGATCTTCAGCATCAGTACTCAGGAAGTCAGCTAGACCAAGTACATCGTTTGCAAACTCAACGAATTGAGTTACCCCCAGATCCCTGTAAAATCCCAAAGAAACATCAAACCCAAAACCGAATCCTGCAGGTCTTCAGCCTTGAACTATCAGCTTTCATTAAGATTCCCCAGGTCTTCAGTGAACAGCGCTTTTGTAACTACTGTAGACTTTAGAAACCTGTATTTTTCCGTGCAAAACCCTTCACGCTGGCTGGAGAATTAATTAAAATTCTCAAATATGTGTCTGTGCAAAACATTCCACGCCGAACCGTTTGTATCACCAGAAAATCACAAACTCTACCACCTGTGATTGCGTTTAGAAATTTACCGAAGAAATTCAATTTTTATCCCCCCATTTCTTTGGTAAAATCTCTAAACCTTAATAGATTCTTTCCACTTCAAAGAAACTGTCGTCAAATGTTCACCAATTCCCTCCACTAAGCGGAACTGTCGTCAATCTTCATTGAATGTTCTCGGTTCCGAAAAATCACGAAAACGACTTTCTTCTTTGCATATTCTAGTTGAATAAGAACGTCCCCTAGTACCCCGTAGGATCCGACTTGTATCCCTCCAAAGACTTTGTGAACTCGTTAGGACCGGTGTTGACATTCCAGGTTCATTCATTCGTTACCAAATGCGAGAATATGACAATAAACAAAAAAGATTTCTTCGTTGCATATTCTAGTTGATAAAGCAATGTCGCCTAGTACCCCATCGGATCCGACTTGTATCCCTCCAAAGACTTTGTGAACTCGTTAGGACCGGTGTTGGCGTTCAAGGTTCATACGTTCGTCTTCAAATGCGAGAATATGACAATAAACAAAATGCTTTCGAACATTTACGAATAACCGGTAACAATCATAAACATTGACGTGCGGAAGTGAACATACCATTCCGTTTTTGGCCCATAATAGTCGCGTCACCATTTTTGACATTTGCATCGGTAACCGTGACTACCCCACATTTTTCAAAAATCAAGTTTTCATCATCTCTTGTTTTCATCATGCCACATCATCCCGCGCGCTCTTGAACCCCGTACGAATTTCGACATTGAAAATTAGAAGCGCGGTTCAAATAAATTTTGCGAACACCCGACCCAATCTTGTTCGTGATCCAAAAGAAATATAAATCCATCCCCGTACGAGCTTCTGATCCAAAATGTTGTCCCACTTAAACACACAAAAAAAAACATCTAATCCATCCAAACATTCTAATGTTATGCAGGCCCCAAAAAAAAATTACCATTAAAATAGCCCAAAAAAAAGGAGCCCAAAATATCTATGAATCTTTTGGATTGGATATAATTGAGCCCAAAATTAAAAGGACCTAGCTGCCATAAACACTAAATGTCGACATATTATCCAGCCCCTCTTTTTATCTTCTGCGATTTACACTTCATCCCAAACCCCAAAAGTCAACAACCCTAAAACACTTTCTAATCTTCACCAGCCGCTAAGATCAGCTGCCATACTCTTCTTCTTCTTCGATACCCAGCTGTAATCAGCATACCATCATCAGACATCCTCTTTATCAGCCGCAAACAATCATACCCCAAATAAAAATCCCAGCCGTCTCCTTCTTCTTGTTCAATCGAACAATCAGCAGCAACCTTAATTCATCCGACAACTACCAGACATCAGCAAATGGTAGAGTTAGCAACAGCTAGATGTGAATGTGAGACAATTAAGCAGAAATTGGAAAGCTATTCCAATTCCCGCTATGTTTTGGATCACATTATTGATGTTCAAAAGAAAAAGGGGGATAGGAAGTGTAATGGATTCAAATCATGTCCTCCCCCAATGAATCACAATTACTCCAAATTGCCTGATGACGAGGATATGCCCCGTTTTGAACCTACTGTGCCACTCAATCTAGATGATTTTGCAGCAGGCCTCGGGTTCACAACTGGTACATCATCCTCGGGTCAATCTGAATCTGAGAATGTGACGGATTCATCATGTGTTAAGGAACAGAGTCCTCCCACTGTTGTGGATACTGATTCTTCGGATGATGAATCTGATTCGGATGATGAATCTGTAGAGATTGTGAAACAACAGTCTAACTCGGTTACAACAGATATTCCAATTGAGAATCACATCTTGTGTGATCCACCAGTGGAACCGAGTAAGACTGAAATGTCAAAAGCAGTGGAGTCCCTTGTTTCTAGTAGTGAAGGGAATAACTTGTTGTACACGCTCAAAGGAGATGACAAAATCTACTCTAACAAAGATTTTCCAATTAAAAATGTAAATCAAGATTTAATTGAGCAAATTTTTGAAGGATGTATTGATAAGTTTTTGGGGAACAAAAATGGAAAAGTTACCGTCACTCAATGTGATCCAATTCCGTGTGAACAAATTAGAAAACAATACGGAAACCAAAAACGACCAATTGAGCGAAAACAACAAGTTAACTCCGGAAAGGGAAAGGTACAGGGAAAGAAGGCTCAGAACAAGAATGTTCAAGCACCTAAAGTTCAACAGCAAAAGGTGCAAAACAAAAGAGCTCCTGTTAAGAAAAGAGAACCGAAAGTGAACTTTGTTGGATCCAAGGGTACGGATAAACTTGAAACATTTCAGGATAAATCTAACATTGATTTTATAAAACAAGTTAGAATTTTAAAGCGAAATGATCAGAATAATTACACCCAACACTCCAACGGATGTGATTTAGGTCCAAGTACATCTAGATCACAAAGTTCATTGTCTGGTTCTCAGTCTGGTCATCAACATGTTTCTCCGAGGTTTGTAGAGCGGAGAATGTGTTTTGAGTGTGGCACAATTGGGCATATTGTAAGATACTGCCCATACCTGCAAAAGTTGAAGGCTCCCCAAGAAACCAATTACCAAAAACGACCTGTTTCCCCGAAACAAGACCCACGTGTCTCGAAAGAAAGGGAAAAGAAGTTAAAACAAAAGAATCAAAAGGTAATTGAAAAGGCCTTAAAATCAGAGGTCAAAGAAGAAAAACCTGTTCAAGTAAAACCTAAAATGGTAAAACCAGTAAATGCAAAAACAATTAATACAAATACTGGTAAAGGACAAACAGCTTGGAAACCAAAACAGGTAATTCAGTCGGGGGGAGCACCACAGGTTCTGTTTCCTAATCATCAAGTGATTGAAATCACTTTTATTGATGATCAAGGACGACCCAAGTCCACAAAGGCTTGGGTCCCCCTCTCCGTCTAATCTTTGAATGAGTGTGTAGGATATTCCAGGAGGAACTTTCAATAGTCGTAAGATTGTTGATAGTGGAGTGTCCATGCACAACATAGGCGACAGAAGAAATTGTTGCCTTTGATGGAGAGAAGAAAAGAAAAGGAAAAGGAAAAGAGAAACAGAATTGTCTGTTGAAAGAGTTTGGAAAGTTTCGACAAAAATGCAAAGCCTTTTACAATCAAGCTTTGATCGGGTCCCCAGGATAGATTCAATCAAAATGTACGCACCTGCAGCACGTCTGAAGTTCACAATCTACAAGATGCACGTGCAGTGTACATTTCTTCGCGGTGTGATTGAAGAAAATGTGTTTGTTGAACAAACCAACCGGGTGTGCGGATGCCTTGGCATGGATTGAACAACCGCACACTACTTCTGAAAGAGAAAGACAAAGACCTTCGCTGGTAAAATGTGGAAGTCCAGCCGGACCCAAAAGGTTTATGATCTTGTTGCTGTCTAGAGACTTCTCAGTAGCTACAAAGAATCGACTTTGAAATCCACACCGGGTGGATATCCAGTTTGGGAGAGCACTCAGATTCCTTGCAATGCATGAAGCAGTTGCAGGATACGGTTTTAAAATTTCTAATCTCTCCTTTACTTGTCGCTATTTAAGCTACTTTATAAATTGTTGTCCTCTCGCAGCACTCTTTGGCCAGACAATGTTGTCATGGTCCGCACCGCAAACCGACATGCCAACTGATTTTTCCAAAATTCGATAAATCTTTTCAGATTAAAACTTAATTTTGGTAAACGGCATTGAGGTAAAACATGAGTTAACCAACATCGGAAAGTCATTTTTGTAAATACCTTTGTGTTTTTAAATTTTATCTTAGTTTGTTGATTTTAGGGGGAGTAGATCCAAAATTTGAAAAATCCAAAAACATCGAAAAAAAAAAAAATCGAAAAATTTCAAAAGCACAAAAACAATAGAAAAACAAAAATGAGTTTCCTGGCGAGAAAAAGAGAATATGATAGTACATCAGTGGTCTGTCCAAACCTCTTTAAACCTTAAATGAAAAACGATAAGCAGCTCTATATAAGATGTATCGGTAGGCTCACAATCATTTTAAAGTGTGCAGGGTGATATAAACTTAAATCGACTGAAGTCCAGGTGGGAACCATTCATTGGCATATGGTCTTAGTACCGAAATTTCGTTTGAGAGATTGCCGAGGTTCTGAGATATTCGGTCTTTATGCTGCTTATCATCTGGGTATCATGGTTGTTTCTTTTACCGAAAAATAACGGTGACACAAGTCTAGATCTTCCATGATACCATACATACGTGTACATATTGCATTCGACCTCAATAAGTGATCAACAATCACATGTCCAAACAAAATAAGTGATAATATATCACAGATTCTTTGCGGGAGTCAAGTTCGTCTCTCTGCTGTACGAAAGTACTGACCTGTTCACGGACTTGCTCCTGTGCCCTCATGCATATGAAAATCAAGTTCCTCTCAATAAGTGATTATATCACATAGGGCTTGTTTTCAATCAAAATAAGTGAGAATCTCACATCATATACGGTCAAACAGATGATAATCGGTATACTCACCGGTAAGATGAACCCTCGTGCATACCTTGATACGGGAATGTGTCGTGATGTGGATGAACACCGGTCGGTAAGTATAAATCATACCTTAACGTATCCCCTCGCCATGATTACAAATGATAAGTTGAGCTTATGTGGACAACAATACCGATAATTGTTATAGGATGCTTATCTCAATGTTAACTAATTGAACAAAAAGAACGTTTTGACATGACCGTACACTGATATGATTCTCTTACCCTCGAAACTCGCAAAAAGATTGTCTGTAGATATTTATTTACTATTTTCAGTTTATGATTCTTGTGTATATTTATTTATTGTTTTCCGTCTTTACAAATGAAAAATTCCAAAAAGATTTTAGGTGTGTTTTAATATAAACTTTATAAAATCCAAAAAGATTTTGCTTCTAGTTTATTTTTGATTGACTGATGTTGGAACTCGAGTCTATCCTACCCAAAATCCTGATCGTAAGCCGGAAAACAATTGCATCTTCATAAACTGTCGAAGTTAACGAGTTTTGAAAGTTAAAGGATTAACAATTGATCATTTTCTAAACTTTCAAAATATTGTCGGTTGGTGTTTGATTGAGATTTGATCTCATATGTGTCGTTTGTTTAAAATGTTAACTATATTCCAAGCAGTTGTTCTCATTATGCGTTTAGCTTTCTTGCATGTGCAGATGCTAAAGGCGAGGAGAACATGTTCGATGACACGCTTTGGAATGAAGACACGAAGTGGAGGCACTCAAAAGATAAAATGATCGAGTTGCCGCTGACACTTCATCAACACCACAAGGATCTGAAGATTTGACAAGTCAAAAGATTCACGAGCATGACTCAATGGAGAGTTCAATCTAAGGGGGAGTTTATTGACACACTACCTACATGAAACGGGGAGTTTGTTGATACACTTTCTACTTACGACGCGTGAAGACTTTGAAGATCCTCCGACGTGGAAGACATCGAAGTTGAACCTCACGAGTAGCGTCCAAGGGGGAGTTTGTTGATACATATTTTGTGGACACGACTCGGCTCGGTTCAACTCAGCTCAGTTCGACTTGGTTTCGACTCGAAGACACGAAGATCAAGATGAAGACTTGAGTCTGTACTTTGTCTGTAATGTGTCTTGATACAATACGATGTCTTATGTTAGATTTGTTATGTGCGTTTGATGTAAGTTTGACCAAGTCAACCATCCTCCGGTTTGACTTGGCCAAACAGTTAGCACATTGTTTGTTATTTGTCTGTGTCAAAGGATGAGACATCGAAGGATTGTTCATATCCTTCGATGTGCTCGAAAGATGAACCTTCGATTGATGGACCTCGAAAGATGCCATCCTTCGAAGTGTATATGGATCCTTCGATGGGATTCTGGTCGACAGATGATCTTACGATCAGTCTGTCTGATCCTTCGACCAGACCTGCTGTGTCGGGTATAAATACCCATTTAGTGTGTTGTGTTCATTAGAGCACTTGGAGACGACAGAGAACACAGAGAGAACACTCAGAGCAAAAACACACACACACGAGAGTTAGAGAGAGTTTGCAGAATAGATTTGTAAACCTTGTGCTTGTAACCGAACCTTTCATTCGTATTAATACAGTGGTGTTAAACGGTGAACTTTGTGTGTCGTGTATTTTTCGTGTTCTATCTCGGTTTGCATCTCCGGTTGGATTCCGCACAACCGGGTGTGTTTGACAACAAGGATTAGGCGACTAGATCCTCCCCTAGCCGGACCTTCAAGTGGTATCAGAGCTTTGGCTCTTCTCCTTGTTAAAACCGAGTGTTTTCGGGTGTTTTCCGGGTGTTTGAAGTTTTTATTTTTCTTGAAAAATCTGGTCAAATCTTCAAATATCTTGTTGTTTTGCTGGAAGTTCTTATAAAAACCTTGTTGTTTATCATTTTCACATGTTAAAAGTGGGTTTTTAGTGAAGTTTTAAGCAAAATTGTGTGTTCGAAAATTAAGATTCACCAGAAAATTCTTTGTGTTCTTGTCACATTCAAAGTGTTCTTCAAGTCTTATACTTTTTAATCTTTGAAAACCATTTGTGCAAGTTGTTTGTGCTTTGAAAATTGTGAGTTGATTATAATATTGTAAAACTTTATTGGTTGGTGAAATGAGGATGGTGTAGCCGAAAGCAAGTCTGTATGTGTCAGAAGGATAAGGTCAAGTGTGAAAAAGTTTACCAACCCAAATTTCAGTTTCATCAGGAGCATTATTGGCGAAACAAACTCTCAGTTTCGTCGACCAAGAGTGGGCTTTCTGTTTCGCAAAAGTTGTCTTGGGCCTAGTTTGTTTTCAAAAAATTTGGGCCTCTTGTTTCGTCAATTTAAGTGGGCCACAATATACTTTTTGGTTTCGTCAAAGCCCAAGAGAACCCCTTTGTTTCGTCAAAGTCAAAAGGCCCAAAGCTGCTTATTTTTGTTTCGTCGTTCCCCATTTATAAACTGGTATCATACTTGGGCCGCTGTTTCATCAAAGCCAAAAGTTAAAAAAAAAAAAAAAATAATAATAATAATAAATAAATAAATAAATATCTGTTTCGCCACAAAACAAAAATTCAGTTTCGTGGAAACGTGTTTCGTCAAAGTTGTAATTTTTAAACAGAAGGTTTGCACTAGTTGTTTAACTGTTTGTTTCAAGTGTGTTAATCAGGTTGTTATCATTCGAGATATTAACATAGTTTGTGAAAATTAATTTTTAAAAGGGGAAAACTTGTTTTTCAAATTTTAAATCAATTTTCACTTAATATATTAATTTTTATAAAATGGGAACAAACGGTCAGTGGTGGACTCAAATAACTTCGACTCCACAATCATCAGCTACGCACGGTCAGTGGGATCCAACCGCGTGGACTCTAACACCTTTGACTCCACAATCATCAGCTACGCAATCTGATCAGTTTGATCCTTCAGCATACTCGATGTATCCAAGACCAAATTCTTCTTTTCAACAACAGTATGTGCAACCGACAGCTCAGCAATTCACACTACCGCCTTTCTTAGACCCAAGCAGATCTCAGCAGCAACAACCGCAACAGCAAGGAAATCAGAATCCCTTCAGGAATCAAGGACAGCCACAACAGCAACTGAACAACAATTCTGTCAGATCAATAGTTTCCGTTGGAGGAAATGCATCTGGATCCGCAAACACTAATTCCCACAGAGGATTGGTTGTTCAAGCTGATGAAAGCGGCAACTGGAACATTCAGCTTGGAGAAGGAGGAAATGGTGGAACAGCATGTTATGCTAAAGTGATTAAGAAGGTAGTAGAACCCGTGTCTGCTGGTGAATCTTCAGAAGATGAAGATAGTTCGGGTTATAGTGGGAGCACAGATGGGGAATCACTTGATACTGGTGATTTATCAGGTGATGCTTTAGATTTGAAGGTTGATGAACTTTTGGCTGAAGCTGAAGTATTATGCAAGAAGAGATCTATTCTATGCCAGAAATCTGCTGGAACTTCCGAGAAGCTTGCTAAGTTCTTCTCTGAAGATGGATCTTTTTCTTTCCATTCAGCCTTTACGGCTAATGTCGACAGTTCATCAGATCAGGTAAGTGTCGATGAACCCACTGTAGTTAGCTGTGAAAATTGTGATAGTTTAAAGGTTAAATATGCTGAACAGGAAAGTCAGTTTGAAATCACACACAAACACAATCAAGAATTGATTGTTGATCTTTCTAAAGCAACTGAAGCTAACTTGTTTTTAACCAGAAATGAAAAGGAGCCCAAAATATCTATGAATCTTTTGGATTGGATATAATTGAGCCCAAAATTAAAAGGACCTAGCTGCCATAAACACTAAATGTCGACATATTATCCAGCCCCTCTTTTTATCTTCTGCGATTTACACTTCATCCCAAACCCCAAAAGTCAACAACCCTAAAACACTTTCTAATCTTCACCAGCCGCTAACATCAGCTGCCATACTCTTCTTCTTCTTCGATACCCAGCTGTAATCAGCATACCATCATCAGACATCCTCTTTATCAGCCGCAAACAATCATACCCCAAATAAAAATCCCAGCCGTCTCCTTCTTCTTGTTCAATCGAACAATCAGCAGCAACCTTAATTCATCCGACAACTACCAGACATCCTCCTCCAAACAACAGCCGAGAAGAACAACCAACATCAAACCCCCGAAAACTTCCCTTCAATCAGACCTCTTCTTCTCCTTCTTCGATAAACAATCAGCAGCAGGTCGAAAGATATCAGGTCGAAAGATGGAAAGATATCCTTCGAGCTGATCAGATCTGGATCCTTCGAAGTTGGTTCGTGCCACAACCGAAGGATGATCCTTCGAATTGGTTGATCCTTCGACAAGAACAGATCTTTCGAACTGTTGATCTTTCGAAATCAGTTGGGATGACCCTTCGAAATCAGATGATCCTTCGAAAAGAAGGATGACCCTTCGAAGAACTGATGATCTTTCGGAGTTGTTGAGGTGACCTTTCGAAGTCAGTTGGGGGTAAAGTTGATCTTTCGAAATCTGAGGATGATCCATCGGAATCAGTTTAATCTTTCGAAACATGAAGGCACCAAGAACATCAAGAACACAGCTCTGTGTAAAACTGCAGATTTGATGAAAACACGTTGTATACAGTTTTTGATGATGATTACTTGAATATTTAGGAGAAAAACATAAAACCCAACACTCGTTTTAGCACAGATCTGAATATTCGGGTCCAGATCTGAGTTTTTCTCATTTTCACCATTTTTACATCTTGAACAAAAACGCACAAAAATCACAGATCTAGAGCACATGTGACTTAGTAAACTGTTAGATTTACTAAATCGGGCACCATGGCTCTGATACCAATTGTAGGACCGGGTTTGGGGACCGAAACCGTGATTCTTGTGATTATGTTCAAAGACGGAAGAGATTAGCAATGATAAACAAACAACTTTGTATTAATCCGGTAGTAAAACGTTACAAATCGGCCCGATTACATGATAACCGAACTAATACCAAAGGAGTATACATTCCGGGAGAGATCAAGTGGTGATCTCTCCCCGGGTGAGGTCTCAAACCTCCTCTCACTCTCTTGGTCTTGCAAATGACAAAGTGTTGGTATTTATACCCAACACAGGTTGTATGGTCGAAGGATCTAACTGATTGATCGATAGATCATCTGTCGATCATCCAGCTATCGAAAGATACACATATACCTCGAAGGATGACATATCCTTCGAGGTCCATCTTCATCTATCGATGGATATCTTTCGAGCTCATCGAAGGATATACACAATCCTTCGATGCCTTATCCTTCGACACCAAACATTATACAACCATAATCTAACTGTTTGTCTAGCAAAACCCACACGGTCAACCGAATAACCCTCTCGTTTGACCACTTCAAACGAGCGGGTCTATACACGTTCGATAGACCGTTTCACTAACTATTACAAATTCAGCGTAAAATAAAACTAATCTATTCGACAAGCATCGGACACAAAATCTGCATCAACAGTTGTGATGGGTAAGTTTCTTCTGGATGATTTCTTTGTTACTGTTTTATTCGATTCGGGTGCCGAAACTAGTTATGTGTCCTTAAAAGTTAGTCAAATTCTTAAGCGCACTCCAACACTTTTGACCACCAAACACACGGTAGAGCTAGCAAACGGTAAAAGTCTCGAGGCCACGCACATAGTTAAGGGTTGTAACCTTGTCTTAGCTGGTCAGACCTTCTCTATCGATCTTATTCCTATCGTTCTGGGTAGTTTTGACGTTGTTATTGGGATGGATTGGTTATCTCATCAACAAGCAGAAATTCTTTGCAACGAGAAGATTGTCCGCATCCCGCGTTCTGATGAAGAACCTCTCATGATCCATGGCGATAAGAGTGGTGCTGTCGTAGGCATTATCTCTTTCCTTAAGGCCCAGAAGTGTTTACGAAAGGGCCACGCTGCCATTCTAGCACTCGTTACTGACGCATCAATGGAAGAGAAGAGAATTGAAGACATTCCTATTGTGCTCGATTTTCCTGAGGTATTTCCTGAGGAATTACCTGGTCTTCCGCCTCATCGACAAGTCGAGTTTCAAATCGAGCTAGCCCCTGGAGCAGCACCAATAGCTCATGCACCTTATCGACTAGCTCCATCAGAACTTGAAGAACTGTCCACGCAATTACAAGAACTCTTGGAAAAGGGTTTCATACGTCCTAGCTCTTCGCCCTGGGGAGCCCCATTCTTGTTTGTGAAGAAGAAAAACGGTACTTTTAGAATGTGTTTTGACTATCGCGAACTTAACAAAGTGACGATAAAGAATCGTTATCCTCTTCCGCGCATTGATGACCTATTCGACCAGTTGCAAGGGTCGAGTTTCTATTCCAAAATTGACCTGAGGTCAGGTTACCATCAACTGAGAGTCCGAGATAAGGACATCTCCAAAACAGCATTCAGAACTCGTTACGGCCATTACGAGTTTCTAGTCATGCCTTTCGGATTGACGAATGCACCAGCGGTCTTCATGGATCTCATGAATCGAGTATGCAAACCTTACCTGGATAAGTTCGTTATTGTTTTCGTCGACGACATCCTGATCTATTCTAAGAGTCAGGAGGAACACGAGCAGCATCTATGCCTTATGCTGGAACTTCTTCGAGCAGAGCAACTATATGCCAAGTTTTCGAAATGTGACTTCTGGCTTCGCGAAGTCCACTTTCTAGGCCACGTAGTAAACAAGGATGGGATTCATGTTGATCCATCCAAGGTTGACTCGATCAATAACTGGCCTGCACCCCGTACACCAACAGAAATCCGCCAATTCTTGGGTTTGGCAGGATATTATAGAAGGTTTATCAAGGATTTCTCCAAGATTGCGCAACCTCTCACTTCACTGACTCAGAAGGGTGTCATCTATCATTGGGGTGATGCGCAGGAATCTGCTTTTCAGCACTTGAAAGATAGACTTTGTAGCACGCCTATCCTCTCATTACCTAAAGGCACAAATGATTTTGTGGTCTATTGCGACGCTTCCATCCAAGGACTTGGTTGCGTGTTGATGCAACGTGACAAGGTCATTGCCTACGCATCACGCCAACTTAAATTTCACGAGAGAAATTACACTACTCACGATCTGGAGCTGGGAGCAGTTGTTTTCGTGCTTAAGATATGGAGACATTACCTGTACGGTACCAAGTGCACCATTTACACCGATCACAGGAGTCTCGAGCATATCTTCAAGCAAAAGGAATTAAACATGTGACAACGCCGATGGGTCGAGCTCTTAAATGATTATGAATGCGCTATCAAGTATCATCCGGGTAAAGCCAATGTTGTGGCCGACGCCCTCAGTCGAAAGGATACTATACCTAAGCGTGTACGTGCGTTACAACTTACCATCCAATCTAGTCTTCCTACTCAGATACGAGATGCTCAGGTCGAAGCATTGAAAGCAGAGAACATCAGGGCTGAGTCCTTGCAAGGATCGAGGTAGCGGCTAGAACAAAAGGAAGACGGCGCTTACTATGTAACAGGGCGCATCTGGGTTCCGCTTTACGGAAACTTACGCGAGCTTGTGATGGACGAAGCGCACAAGTCTCGTTATTCAGTACACCCTGGTTCGGATAAGATGTACCACGATCTCAAGACTACGTATTGGTGGCCTGGTATGAAAGCTCACATAGCAACCTACGTTAGCAAATGTTTGACTTGTGCGAGAGTCAAGACTGAATATCAGAAACCATCAGGCCTACTTCAACAACCAGAGATCCCGAAATGGAAATGGGAGCAAATTTCCATGGATTTCGTTACTGGCCTGCCTAGATCCCAACGCGGAAATGATACCATTTGGGTGATCGTGGATCGACTGACTAAGTCTGCACACTTCTTGGCTATCAAGGAAACCGGCAAATTTTCTACTCTAGCAGACATCTACCTAAAGGAAGTAGTATCAAGGCACGAAATGCCAACCTCTATCATTTCTGATCGTGACACGCGTTTTACTTCTGAACTGTGGCAAGCCATGCACAAGTCTTTTGGCTCACGTTTAGATATGAGCACCGCTTATCACCCACAGACGGATGGGCAATCTGAACGCACCATCCAGACCCTTGAAGACATGCTTAGGGCATGTGTAATCGATTTTGGTAATGGCTGGGAAAAGCACCTCCCGTTAGTGGAGTTTTCGTATAACAACAGTTACCACACCAGCATCCAGGCTGCTTCGTTTGAGGCATTGTACAGACGTAAATGCCGATCACCTCTTTGTTGGGCAGAAGTTGGTGACAGCCAAATCACTGGCCCAGAACTGGTAGTAGATACGACCGAGAGAATTGCTCAGATACGACAGCGAATGGCGGCAGCTCGTGACCGTCAGAAAAGCTATACTGATAAGCGCAGGAAACCACTCGAGTTCCAGGTTGGGGATCAGGTGCTACTCAAAGTCTCACCTTGGAAAGGTGTAGTTCGTTTTGGCAAACGAGGCAAGCTCAATCCGCCCTATGTCGGACCGTTCGAAATCATTGAGAAAATTGGCAAGGTCGCTTACAGGCTGAATCTACCGGTAGAACTCAGCGGAGTTCACGATGTTTTCCATGTGTCAAATCTGAAGAAGTGTCTGTCAGATGAGACCCTCATAGTTCCTCTTAAGGAACTCACCATCGACGACCAGCTGCGATTCGTCGAAGAACCAGTAGAGATTACTGATTGAGATGTTAAGATTCTCAAGCGTACCAGGATACCTCTAGTCCGAGTTCGTTGGAATTCCCGTCGTGGCCCAGAGTATACCTGGGAACGAGAAGACCAAATGAAACTCAAGTATCCCCAGCTGTTTAAGAAAAGTGCAACCACCACTGAGATTGAAGCTACTGCAGAATTTCGGGACGACATTCCAAACCAACGGGGGGATGATGTGACACCCCAGGAAAACCAGGAAAACAATGCAACATAACTAGCTTCCTCAGTAACCACGTGCTGAATTTCGAGACGAAATTTTCTTAACGGGGAGAGAATGTGACAACCCTCATGATTACATGTATCTGTACGATTATTCAATGATAATTAAAGTGCTTGGTGACTGTGTCATACTTACATGTGTTTGTTAACGTACTAGGCTTGTGCAGAAAACTTGACTAAATGGTCCTGAATATTTTCCTATGTGTTAGAAATTAATTGTTTAC
Organism: Helianthus tuberosus; assembly: GCA_030545235.1. Classification (NCBI taxonomy): domain Eukaryota; kingdom Viridiplantae; phylum Streptophyta; class Magnoliopsida; order Asterales; family Asteraceae; genus Helianthus; species Helianthus tuberosus. Next base: position 35,054 of record JARYGA010015656.1, read on the forward strand.
AAAAATATATATATACGACGCCTTACGGAACAATTAAACAATTTAACGGAACAGTATCCGACCGAACAACCGGACATTACCCGGGACACCAAATATTTGACAAATACATTGTGTTATTATTTTTGGCTAGTCTTGATCCCCGTTCACCATAACACCCACTATAAATCAAATAACCAACTTATAAAAACATGTTACTTGAAATCTAACTACCACTTACCATTTAGTTGAGAAATTTTCATTCAAGCCCCCCCCCCCCCCAACCGAAAAATCGGTCCCCATGGACACCACCCAAGATCTTAACCATACTTCCAATCTCCTAACTTGATTATGATCTATTATTTTATTTGATTTAGCTTGTGAGAGTTGCCAAGATATATGAAATGATCTTATAAGTATGGAACATAGATCACCACCATCATTCACAAGATTTCACTTCTCTCACCTCACTCTCTCTCTCACTTTCGGCTCTCCCAAAACCGAAACCATCACCACCACATAACCATCATCTTCTTCCAAGATTCAAGTTCCATTCAAAGCTTGAAGGTGATCCATGGAGGTTGCATCTTGAAGGGCATTCAAAGGAGCTTTGTTTTAGTCTTGTTTATCATCATTTCTTATCATCTCCTTCACTAGATTTTCCCTAGCTTCAAGCTAGTAGTAAGTCTCTATTTAACCCTTGTTCATGTCTATTTTGTGTC
>JARYGA010015657.1:0-24697 GCA_030545235.1 Helianthus tuberosus
GCCATTAATCCTCGTCGTGGGACCGAGGGACATGAGTGATAGATCTATTTGGGTGTAGCGAGCCCACACCCATGCGGACCAGGGTGGCCCATGTGGTGACTATGTCTTATTCCCGGAGACAAGTTTGCTAGGTTTGAGTACTTCCTGCACCATTTCACACATGCCATTGGCTTTGCAACCCATTGGTGATCTCTTTTTCCTTATTGCTACATACAAGGGACATACATTCTTACAGACATACTTTAAAGGTTTACTCATATACACACACATGAACTCGCTCAACTTTTGTTGATTTTTCAAACTACATGTATTTCAGGAAACTCATGGATCTGGCGGGGTATGCATGTGCCTTCAAGCTGCGTAGTGAATAAAAGATGTTATCCATGGTTGATGAGTTTAGAGGGTGTATTCCAATCCTGGACGGGATACATGTTTCTAAACTCAGGTTTTTATTTAAATCTTTTGTGGAGTCTTTATGAACTCAGTTGAACATGTCATGGTTTGTAATTTAAATTTGGTATCGATGTTTTCAAAGACAAGTATTGTGGTATTTCTAAACTTTATTAATGGATAAACATCTCGTGTTTTTATCATATATCATTGCTATGATTGTTGCTACGGTATTAAGAAGTCACACCAAATAACCACGCTTTCGCAAAAGTCAGGGTGTGACAAAAATAATGGTTTATCTTGACTGTGAAAAAGGCTAATGGTTTTTCAAGATATTTTCTTGTGTTTCTAAACAGATTCATGCAGTTATCAAAATGAAGTGCAGAATACAAGTTAAGTGCAGATTGAGAGTGAAGTAAAGATGTGTGAAGATGAAAGGTAGGATCCTTCTACTACATTGCAGAGAGAAAGTGATATGGAAGAGTTGGAGCTTACTTGCTTAACCAAAGATTACTAGTTCACTGATCTACAACGAATGAAAGTTTTGGAGATTGGAAGCATCAGCTAAGGGGGAGTATGTTGATGTCATAAACTGTGTAGCCGACGCTATCCAAAGACCAAAAGACTGCAAGATGTTTGAAGACAAAGTTACACTATGAAGCTATTGTCAAGGGGGAGTCTGTTGGTGCATCTTTTATGACAACAACTTAATAGTTTAATTATTTAGTCTTTGGATATTTTGTGTTGGGCTTAAAATTATTAGTTAGGGAGTTTATTGTTGTAATGGGTTAGGAGAATGGCCAAGCCCAGTATGCAAACATGGGTATATAAACATGTTATGCATTAGGGTTTATGAGTGATGATAGTTAGAGAGTGTTATAGAGAAATCTACAGAGAGTGGCTGAGAGATTTCTTGTGGGTCTTGAATTGATTGTAAACTTCATGTTGGATAATCAATAGAAGACCAGATTGAAAGTAATTGTTTTTGAGTTCTTCATACATATATACTTGTTTCTGTTTAACCGATTGATCAAGGAGATTCCCCATCCTTGATTGATTATCAGTTTTGTAACGATCCCTCGGAAATAGGGGACCTACAAAAACCAAACTATAACCTACTTATTACTAAACGATATGCGATGACTACACACTCCAAGTGCAAGACTCAGCGTTCTAAGACTGCTCAGCATAAGTATATGCCTACTTATTACTTGCTTAATGTATTACGTGATAGTATACTTGGTAATACATTTTACTACTTATTTAGTACTATTCTAAGCAATGCTTAGAGGCTTTACGTATCGTAGTTAGACATCTTTCTAACTCACTTCTCTCAATCTTCCCGACGTCACTCTCATACTGTGTTTTCTAGATATGAAGAACAATGAGAGGACGAGGAAGAGGAAATGTTAACATGACTCAGGATCAGCTGACGAACCTGATCAACACCGTGGTTGCGGCTTTGGCAGCCCACCCGGGAGGTAAACTAGTCATTCTAGGACGTTTAGATCCTATTCTCATATCATCTTAATCATTCTTAAATTTGTTCGCTTCGTTTTACGTGACAGGACAACCTGCACCCACTCAGCCTCGTGTGTGCACCTTCAAAACTTTCATGGATTGCAAACCTCTTACCTTCAATAGCACTGAAGGAGTTGTAGGCCTTCTGCATTGGATTGAAAAGACTGAATCGGTGTTCGAGATGTGTGAATGCCCGACCGACAATCGGGTGAAGTTTGCTACTGGTACTCTTGAAGGAAATGTGCTATCCTAGTGGAATGAGCAAGTACAGATGCTTGGATTGGCGGGTGCCAATGCCACTCCTTGGAATGATTTCAAGGATTTAATCAAGGAAGAATACTGTCATAGGGATGAAATCCACAAGCTGGAAACAGAATACTATGAATTGAAGATGGTTGGATCCGAAATTGAGGCTTACACCAAGAGATCCAACGACTTGGCTTCTCTCAGGCCCAACATGTCGTAGCCTGCCTACAAAAGGATTGAGCTTTATCTGAAGGGTCTGGTCCCTGAGATTCAAAGTTTGGTGACTTCAACCAATCTCGCCACGATTCAGCAAGTCATTCATCTGGCACATTGTAACGCCTCGTATTTTCGAATTTCTATGTTTTTTTAGAAAATTCGTATTCACTTTCCATTTTAATACCCGCAGTCGAAATCGGACCGAAAAAAAACAGATTTAAAACGACAAGCTGCGCATTTTACACAATTTTAGCGCAACCAACGAGCGAACGCGTCAGACATCGATTTCCGACGCCCTCCTACGTATTTTAATCCTAAAATATTATCCTACAACATTGCACGACGTTCGGGTTTTGAAAACGGGTTCGTAAGTGCGATTGGGCCACTTAAAACACGAGAATTGGGCTTGTGGGCCTTGGGCCCAAGCCCATTTGAGAAAACCTACCTATATAAGACAAGCGAAACCCTAAGTCCTTATTGGAGATCAGCCGCTCACTACCCTTTTCCCTCTCAAAATTTGTTATCTGCAGATCTAAACTCAACCCACCCACACAAAACCTTTATCAAATTAAACATCCTCTCCAAACAATCAAACAAACACACACATGAATCCACTCTCAGCTATCTTCCTCGCTCTCTCACCGGCCGACAAAAAATACACCCTCTGTCTCCTCTCGTTTTTAAATCCGGCGCACACACACAAGACCGGCAGCCCGACGACCGGCGACACCGGCGTCGATGTCGATGATTTTACCGGTGAAGCAACCCCCCCCCCTCTTGTCCGGTGAAGCTTTTCCGGTGAGACACCCCCCACTGATCTCGATTTAGCGGCTGCCGCCACCAGATGGTGGTGGCGTGCGGTAGTAACAGCGAACAGAGAAAGAGAGAGAGAGAAAGAGAGAGCATGACGGAGAAAAGAGGGGTTAGCCATTTTTCTTTTCTTTCTTACGGTGGTTCGATTCTTTGGGCTAGAAACCACCCCCCCTCCGATGAACACCTAACAGCGTCGGTTAACCGGCGACCACACTCCCACCTCTCGACACCCTGAAGAACAAGGAGAGAAGATAAAGAGTCACGACGGCGGAGGTCACGGCGGAGGTCAAATTTGAGACGGCAGCCACATTTTTTTTGTTCGGTACACCTTTCAGTTTTCCATCTCCTTTTCCTCTTAGTCTCCTTATTTTATGAAATCGATGCTCTCTGTCAAGTTATGGCTTGTATCAGGGACAAAACGACGACAAATGAGGTGGTTTCGGGTCACAAGTCAACAGGCCACTCCATTTCCGAAACGGTTCAGTTCGGGTCATGATGCGGGTCTAGTTTTGGACTTCGGTCAAAGGCGGTCAAAGCAGGTCAACAGACAGATTCGAGTCATGTCGGTTCCCACTCAGTCAACTCCGGTCAGCTGAGGTCAAACTCCGTCAACGCGAGCTCATTAAACTTTTAACGACGTAAATTTTATTAAGTTATCTATATCGTTTGTATATGTTATCGAGTTTAAAACGAAGTTCGCTACGATACACTTATTGATTAGTTATGTTTTGACACATCGATGGAAATTTTATATTGCGTTGATTATTATTGCGTTTTGACAAATATAAGCGACAACTTGTGTTGTCGGGATTTTCCATAAACAGAGAAAACTATGTCCGATTTTCGTGAAAATATATATATATATATATATATATATATATATATATATATATATATATATATATATATATTATAGCCGAAACACCAATAAAAACGTATCTATATATATATATATGTATATATATAAATTATAGCCGAAACACCAATAAAAACGTATCGAAACTCAAATGAAGTTTATAAAGTAAATATAAACAAATATATTATTTTATGTCGACACTTTTATAACTTCCAAGGCTCTAATTCTTTACCTATGCGAGAACGAGACTCGTGTTCTTCAAGAACTAAAAGGTTACCTCGGTGTCCCATCCTTCAACTCTTCAACTCTCCACGAGACATGGAATGCGTTGCGAAACTGTGAGCATACTCGACCCTTTTCACGTTTTAACGCATTTTTGGGGTGCAACATGTATACAAAATCCACTTTACACCATCGATTATAATCAAACACACAAACCATTGAACACGTCCGTTGTTATGCTTAGGTTGCTATTAATTGTTAGTTTCAACTTGTATTCCCATGATATTGTTATGCTTAGGCTGCTTATGCATGCTAGTTTAAAAATCATAATTTCATACTATTGCTATGCTTAAGTTGTTTATGTATGCTCGTTTCGACGTGAATAATAACTGCTATGTGAATTTGAGACAAACTTTTATACTTATAATTATAGTCAAACTTATATGCTCGCCAGTGCTTTTGTACTGACCCATGCTTTTAATACATGTTGCAGAATTGTGACAGATGAATCCAGTAGGATTGCCTAGAAACGCATTTAAACTTTATTGCTCGTTGTATTGTAATTTGCTTTCAATCATGTTGTATTCTGTTTCCAATACTTGTAATAATTAATTATCAATGAAATGAAATTTAATTATTTGAGTACTTATTGAGCATTATTTATTTTAATCTTGTGGTATTCTAGCTCAACCATGTAAAATGTAAATATTAAATACTTGACACAAAATAGCGTTATGAAGTCTCTTGCAATCTACACACTTCGTCTCATCCCGATGTGTTCGCCATCGGTTGGGGTGTGACAGATTGGTATCAGAGCCATAACTATATAGAATTAGGTAGAATTGCCATGTTCGACCTAGTCTATAGTCTAAGTACCAAAACTTGACCATTCCTTATTCTTGCTTAATATGTGATTCTTCCTATTTGCTTCTACCTCTTCTTTTGTCTAAATATACAATGTGTCTTTTCTAAAACATTTCACACAATACATACTTGAAGATACTCATATAACCACAATCGAAACGACTCACTAGAATAGGGGTGATTCCCGCCTTTGGTGACGAATTTCAATCCATCTTACATGTTATTTTGCACGAAATTTCACAATCAAGTCAGGAGTGATATCCGTATCTTAATGGGAATTTCCATGTCATACTCTAGTGGTTCCTTATTGACGAGTCGATATTTTATCTTGTTTCGTTCAATAAACCACATTTTGGGGACGAAATTATCAAGCTAGGATTGATATCCACACCTTGGTGACTGGTCCTGCTCTATGATTTTTAATCTCGCCAAAGCTTCGTATTTTCAATCAAATTAGGGACATGTACTAACTGGAAGGGTAAAATACCACTAATCGCCTGGCGACGAGAGTATTATACCTATTTGGCCAAAGCAGGTCTCCCTAATTCGGAAGGACTTGCGATTCACTTTGGAATAGTCGAAGTTTCTAAACCCGAAGCACTCCAATACTTATCAAGCCTCTCTTTTATATTAACTTAACTTTTATGCGATTTAATACTTATTACCTAATCATCGTTTTTACACAATAAATTAATATACACATACTGATACGTTATACTTGATTCGGGATTACTGGACATTCTTATGTGATAAACTGGTCATTAGCTTCGTAAGAAGCCACACCTTAACATAGATAGTGCTTGTGAAGCACTATAGGAGTGACGCACCGCCACATGGATTTGTGGTTATGTTAAGTTACTTTTACGGATCTTTTCATTGCAACGAAATGATGACATATGCTATGATTAGATGACGCTTGCGGACACGTTGTGTAACACCCCGAAAACGGGTTTGGTAATTAAACCCCGTTAATACTAAAGACGGGGAAAGTACCGTTAGTGGTAAAAGTAAACTGGCAAATATTAGGAATTTATTTAATAATCCTAATATTTATTTGAAGTGAATAAAAAGCTTTTAAGAAATAAAGTGATAGAAGGCCCGAGTTAACGGGACCCGAAATAAACTTAGTCATAAATATTCTCGAACCCGCAAAGTTAACTAGGAATATTAAACCTAGTTATTAAGTGGGGAATATTGTTAGAAATAAGTAGGTTGTGCCCTACTTAATTAACTAACCAAATTAGAAGGGCCAATATTGTTAAAATTGAAACTTAACTTTAATTAATTAAATAAAACACACCAAACACCCCACAAGGAGGTGTCTGGTCGTACAAGAAGAACAGGGGGGCGATCCCCACACATCAAAACCCTAACACTGTGTTCCAGAGATCTACTTAACAGGGGGAGGGGAGGGGAGGGGAGGGAAAATGGTGTTCCAGAGATCCACTTAACAGGGGGAGGGGAGGGAAAATGGGGTTTTTTTTGCCTGAAAATAGTCTTTCCAATTTGGAAAGACATGGAGGGGAGGGGAGGGGAGGGGAGGGAAAGGGAGGGATTTTTAACTCGGGAACACAGCGTAAATCTTCACCAAACTTGCAAATTGAAGGCTCAATCCAAGTCAAAATCGAAAATCAAGCATAGATTATTGATCCCCATTGCAAGAGGGTTGTAAGCTATGTAAAATTTGATGTTAATTCTCTGTTTGAAATTCTCATGAAATTGGGAAATCTGAAATTTGATGATGCATGTATGATATGTAGATGAAATAGGAACATTTAAATGCTTAGGAGTAAACCCTAGACAAGTATAGATTGAAATCATGCTTAGCTCAAGTAAATTCAGATTTTGTTGATGCTAAATTGATGTATGAGATGTTTTTAGGGTTTTGATCACTAAAAAAAATGTTATGATGTTAAGAACATGCTTAATTTGAAAGCTGAATTCAAACGGTTCTTGATCAGAATTTACAGCCAACTTGTATTGGCTGTAACCTGGACAAAACGTGATAAAAACATGTGTTTCTTGAGCCTAAAATGTAATTCCAGGAAATATCTTTAAAACCCCACTGGAATCGCATTTTTTCGACGAAAATCGAGCGTTTTATGAATTTTTCCGTATCGAAGGTTCAAGCTGCGTTTTCTGGCAGAAATTGCAGCCCATCACGAATGTCATAACTCAATTTAGGAATTGAGTTATGATCTCAAATTCTTACAGTAGAAATTTTTAAGCGATTAAAAGAACCGCCAATTGGAATTTCGTCAATCGGATAAACGAGGAATTTTTAATGAATTTTTCCGTAAGCTGCAGTCAGAAGTGACGAATCTGATTGCAGCTTAGTAAATGAATTTTCACGAATTTTTTGTAAAGAGTTAGATCTTGAAATTTTAACTCAAGGGCTAACCCTCCGAGAAGTACGCCACATAAAAAAATCATAATTTTTGAAGACTTGTAAACAGGTTAAACAAGTCACCAAAAACAGCCAATTTTCATTGATATGAAATGCCTAAATGAAATCGCGGCTTACTAGTTAGTATGTAAAAATTGATTTTTGTTAAGAGTTCGGATGAAATATGCCTAAGTGAGTTCAATGAACCAAATGTGCATATGAATATGTTGGTAAGTCAATTGACTTTTAAAAGTCAAACTAACCAATGATAAAGTCAAATAGTAGTTTCGACATAGAAAATACGTGAGGTGGAATAGTCGTGAATTGAAATGACTAATCTAACCACCTTGTGAATGATGATAGTTTGTCGCCTAACGAGCTAGGTGGAGGCTTGGGAAAGAAGCGGTCAAACGAATCAAGCACGAGAAGAAAAGCATATTCGGATGCGAGGTAAGTATAGCTTACACTAGTCATATAGTTTAGAATGTCCTTTTGTTGTTTTGATTTCGAACAAGACAAATGGAAAGTTGAGATATGGTGTTTCCGGCGTGTAGTCGTACGGAACAAGATAACCAATAAGGGTAAAATTGAAATTTGGACACTTGTTGATAATAATTATTGGTTTTGAAAGATACATATTTCGTAAGCCTTATTAGGCCAAAAAGCGTTAAGAGGTGAATTATAGTTAAAACGACCGTGCGGTGTAAATCAGAACGAGTCGTGTAGACGAGATGGCAATAAGCTTTATCTCGCCAATATTATCGGTCATTTAGACCAACGGGTCAAAAGGTGAAAATATCATTTTTGACAATATCGACTAATGGTTTGATGAGTTATTTGATTTCAGAAATAAATATCGAGTGGATATTTACATCGCTATTACTTAGTAGATATTGAGGCAAGGTACTTAAATGGGTCAATGTAATGATCCGAGCCAGGTACACATAATAAGATAACTCTCATTTAAATGTAAGGCTAATGAGAGTTAAACGAAGTCTAAAATAAGTTTTTGGTTACCTTAATAGGTAAACCAAATGTTACGAACGATGGTCATTATATTTGTTATAGGTTCCTAACCATTACCAAGAGTTTAATAAGGGTTTTAGCCATGGAAATGGGTTGCATTTGATGGTTTGGTTCGAATTTAAAATGACCCTAAACATAATTTCCGCAGCTTTTTATACGGATTTCGACTAATCTTAAAAAAATCATATAAAATCAACCGTTTATCCGATTTGGGTGTTCTATACCTTTTCGGAAAGCTTATGAAGTAAATTTTTACTGTTTTCAATCATAAGAAACAAATGTGGCTGTTAAATAGGCCAAAAGAATGAATTAAACAGCTGTTCAAAACCTTGAAAGCTGTTTGAAAAATGAAAATATAGTTGCTGTGCTGATTTTATAAAAATCATATAAAATCATAGAAAATTCGTTAGAAGGTGTACCTTATATGCTTGCGAAGGTATTGAAGTTTTCTACGATCCATCTTTGAACATGTTAATCTAGTTCGGACTTTGAATGGGTCATAATGGTCAATTATAGCAGCTGTATAGAAAATCGCTGCACATTAATTATGCCGTTATTAATCCAGAAAAAGACATATGATTGCGTATACTTGATTTAGTCATGCCACCGTAAGTTACGGTGGAGCTGATATGATTACGATGGTTACATACTGAGTTACGGTGGAAGGATAGACTTTCAGGGGCTACCGTAACTTACGGTGTCACCGTAAGTTACGGTGGACCCAGAAACAAAGTATATTTTATTTAGTTTAAATTCCCGGATTCGTTTAGACACGTTTTAAACCTCGTATGACTAAAGTATTTCATGTTTATGGAATATAGGTACTTTTGGATGTCGGAAGACGATCAAGCTCAGCGAAGAACCGAACACGATAAAGATACACGCTTCCGCACTTTGCCACGTTGTAAATTTTAAACAACGAATTCGATCACGTTATGTAGAATAACTTATGATTTGTAAATCTTTTAGTAAACCCGTATTTCCGATGCATATGTAATCGTAATTACATGATTGTTTTCGTAAAAGATTCATTAAACCTTAAATTATAAGAACGGGTGTTACAAGTTGGTATCAGAGCCTTGGTTTAAGAGATTCAAGTATGGCGGGAAAGCTATGCTTGGACTTAAACCTTATGCTCTTAATAAAGAATTGGTGTTCGGTTCGAGGCTTGATCGCAAATCCGGTAAGTACATGTATATTAATGGTTTGGTATGTGTTGAAATGTTGTGAACAACACATAGGGTTATCGTGTGATACACGTTACCCCAATTAAAATGATTGATATAGTTGACGAAAATACGTGCGTTGACGCGTATAGTAGAAAAAGCCTCGTATTATAATACGGGCGATTATTAAAGTTGATATTACTAACTCTTGTGAATGTTTTAATTAAAGGACACTCGCGTTGAAGACGACGAGAGTCAAACGAATTGTGGATACGATGATGGAACGATCCGAAGTATGACAAGAGGAGCATGCTCACCGAGGACTAAATCGCGTAAAGACCGCGAACAAGGTTAATGGTAAGGAACGCCCGTCGGGGCAAACATTACCAGGTGCACATTTTAAATAATCGCACAAATAGTAATATGCAACAAATAAGTAGAAATTGAAAGTTGCATATGTATGTTAAAAACTTGGAAAAACCCGAATAGAAAATGTATTCGGGATATTGTTTCCAAGAGAAACAAATAGAGGCGTTATTTACATAGGGCGTGATGTGAAAACTATAAAAAGGTCATGTGCGTCATGTGTTAATCGCTTACTCTGGCCAAGTAAGTAGTGGCATATGATACCATGAAATTTTTATGGCGGACACGTTTACATCCGATGTAGTAAGGGCGGGGTGAATGGGACTAATTAAAAAGTACCCAAATGAATCAGATAAGCAAAATATTTGATAATAATGTAAACGCACAACCGAGTGACGGAAGCGTATTACATCAGGATAATGAGCCCGAGTAAAGGGACAAAGAAGCATGTAAAATGATTTAGACAAATATTGGGAGGGAGTGTACTTACACTCGAACCCAGAAAACGCAAGCATGTAAAATGATTTAGACAAGTATTGGGAGGGAGTGTACTTACACTCGAACCCAGAAAACGCAAGCATGTAAAATGATTTAGACAAGTATTGGGAGGGAGTGTACTTACACTCGAACCCAGAAAACGCAAGCATGTAAAATGATTTAGACAAGTATTGGGAGGGAGTGTACTTACACTCGAACCCAGAAAACGCAAGCATGTAAAATGATTTAGACAAGTATTGGGAGGGAGTGTACTTACACTCGAACCCAGAAAACGCAAACATGTAAAATGATTTAGACAAGCATTGGGAGGGAGTGTACTTACACTCGAACCCGGAAAATGCAAATATGTCCCTTAACGGGTCGTTTTTGTAAAACGTCAAACTTAAAGACAAAGTCGGAATATAAAAAAATGAAGCGAGGTCTTAATGCATACCGGGAGGGTTGCAATAATAACGACTTCGGTAAAACACCCGGTTGATGGGTAAGAATTAAACGCATGCGTAAACCAAGAGACGTGAACGCGGGTTGAAAAAAAAATTCAAAGGACTTGGATTACAAGTTATGACTATAAAATCTCGTATATAGAAATTGTGAGTAAATATGTTCAACTATTCGAAGTCGAATGGGTTGAATAAAGAATAAAGTTGATTGTTTATAAGTGATGGATTCCACATTAATAAGTCAAACAGGTTGAATACAATATAACGCCGAATGGCACAAATGAGCGCTAGCCAGATAAGGGTAGCGTTAAATGCAAGAGAATAATGAGCCCGATAATGGGATATAACCAAATAAGAATAAATTATGGACTGTCAATATCCTGGTAGGGATAATTGACAAAAGTTAAAGAGAAGATCCTAAAACTAAAACTTCGTTTTTAGTAAGAAATAATGTTTTTACAAACATAGATTCTGATAGGAATTTAAATAATAAGTATGAAAGATACAAATCTTGACACTGATAGGCGCACGACAATATATTCGAAAAGTGATATTTTTGAAGATGAAAAGGTTGATATAAATTAAACATGATGTGACATGATCACGGTCAAGAGGTACAATGTGAAGTAGAATCACATTATAACCAAGCGAGCGGTAAAAAGAAACCGGACTAATAAGTCTAGTTAGTGAAACCGGTTAAGGTCAGTAATTCAAGTTAAGAAATTTGGTTTGCTTGTAAGTGGTAAATTCGGTATAACTGAACCGAATAAATAAATTTGAAAATAAAAAGATTTGTTGCTAAAAGTGAAAGATTTCACTAAAGACCTTTAAACGGGTCAAAGTAACGGGTTCATAAAGAAATCCGATAGTATATGAAAGCATTGAATATCGCTAAGTTGATTAAACTAGTGGAAATAACGAGATTACGTTATTTCAAGTCGCATCATGTCATATAAGATACGTAGATGATTAATAACCAAAAGGATATTACCATACTTTTCTGGTAATACTAACAATCGGTTAAGATATGAGAAATGCTTAATTGATTATCGAGAGCAAATGCATGGAGTGGAACTCGATAAATTAAGTAAGAAAAGGTTTCGGGGACGAAACCTCTTTAAGGGGGGTAGACTTGTAACACCCTGAAAACGGGTTTGGTAATTAAACCCCGTTAATACTAAAGACGAGGAAAGTACCGTTAGTGGTAAAAGTAAACTGGCAAATATTAGGAATTTATTTAATAATCCTAATATTTATTTGAAGTGAATAAAAAGCTTTTAAGAAATAAAGTGATAGAAGGCCCGAGTTAACGGGACCCGAAATAAACTTAGTCATAAATATTCTCGAACCCGCAAAGTTAACTAGGAATATTAAACCTAGTTATTAAGTGGGGAATATTGTTAGAAATAAGTAGGTTGTGCCCTACTTAATTAACTAACCAAATTAGAGGGGCCAATATTGTTAAAATTGAAACTTAACTTTAATTAATTAAATAAAACACACCAAACACCCCACAAGGAGGTGTCTGGTCGTACAAGAAGAACAGGGGGGCGATCCCCACACATCAAAACCCTAAATCTTCACCAAACTTGCAAATTGAAGGCTCAATCCAAGTCAAAATCGAAAATCAAGCATAGATTATTGATCCCCATTGCAAGAGGGTTGTAAGGTATGTAAAATTTGATGTTAATTCTCTGTTTGAAATTCTCATGAAATTGGGAAATCTGAAATTTGATGATGCATGTATGATATGTAGATGAAATAGGAACATTTAAATGCTTAGGAGTAAACCCTAGACAAGTATAGATTGAAATCATGCTTAGCTCAAGTAAATTCAGATTTTGTTGATGCTAAATTGATGTATGAGATGTTTTTAGGGTTTTGATCACTAAAAAAAAATGTTATGATGTCAAGAACATGCTTAATTTGAAAGCTGAATTCAAACGGTTCTTGATCAGAATTTACAGCCAACTTGTATTGGCTGTAACCTGGACAAAACCTGATAAAAACATGTGTTTCTTGAGCCTAAAATGTAATTCCAGGAAATATCTTTAAAACCCCACTGGAATCGCATTTTTTCGACGAAAATCGAGCGTTTTATGAATTTTTCCGTATCGAAGGTTCAAGCTGCGTTTTCTGGCAGAAATTGCAGCCCATCACGAATGTCATAACTCAATTTAGGAATTTAGTTATGATCTCAAATTCTTACAGTAGAAAGTTTTAAGCGATTAAAAGAACCGCCAATTGGAATTTCGTCAATCGGATAAACGAGGAATTTTTAATGAATTTTTCCGTAAGCTGCAGTCAGAAGTGACGAATCTGATTGCAGCTTAGTAAATGAATTTTCACGAATTTTTTGTAAAGAGTTAGATCTTGAAATTTTAACACAAGGGCTAACCCTCCGAGAGGTACGCCACATAAAAAAATCATAATTTTTGAAGACTTGTAAACAGGTTAAACAAGTCACCAAAAACAGCCAATTTTCATTGATATGAAATGCCTAAATGAAATCGCGGCTTACTAGTTAGTATGTAAAAATTGATTTTTGTTAAGAGTTCGGATGAAATATGCCTAAGTGAGTTCAATGAACCAAATGTGCATATGAATATGTTGGTAAGTCAATTGACTTTTAAAAGTCAAACTAACCAATGATAAAGTCAAATAGTAGTTTCGACATAGAAAATACGTGAGGTGGAATAGTCGTGAATTGAAATGACTAATCTAACCACCTTGTGAATGATGATAGTTTGTCGCCTAACGAGCTAGGTGGAGGCTTGGGAAAGAAGCGGTCAAACGAATCAAGCACGAGAAGAAAAGCATATTCGGATGCGAGGTAAGTATAGCTTACACTAGTCATATAGTTTAGAATGTCCTTTTATTGTTTTGATTTCGAACAAGACAAATGGAAAGTTGAGATATGGTGTTTCCGGCATGTAGTCGTACGGAACAAGATAACCAATAAGGGTAAAATTGAAATTTGGACACTTGTTGATAATAATTATTGGTTTTGAAAGATACATATTCGTAAGCCTTATTAGGCCAAAAAGCGTTAAGAGGTGAATTATAGTTAAAACGACCGTGCGGTGTAAATCGGAACGAGTCGTGTAGACGAGATGGCAATAAGCTTTATCTCGCCAATATTATCAGTCATTTAGACCAACGGGTCAAAAGGTGAAAATATCACTTTTTGACAATATCGACTAATGGTTTGATGAGTTATTTGATTTCAGAAATAAATATCGAGTGGATATTTACATCGCTATTACTTAGTAGATATTGAGGCAAGGTACTTAAATGGGTCAATGTAATGATCCGAGCCAGGTACACATAATAAGATAACTCTCATTTAAATGTAAGGCTAATGAGAGTTAAACGAAGTCTAAAATAAGTTTTTGGTCACCTTAATAGGTAAACCAAATGTTACGAACGATGGTCATTATATTTGTTATAGGTTCCTAACCATTACCAAGAGTTTAATAAGGGTTTTAGCCATGGAAATGGGTTGCATTTGATGGTTTGGTTCGAATTTAAAATGACCCTAAACATAATTTCCGCAGCTTTTTATACAGATTTCGACTAATCTTAAAAAAATCATATAAAATCAACCGTTTATCCGATTTGGGTGTTCTATACCTTTTCGGAAAGCTTATGAAGTAAATTTTTACTGTTTTCAATCATAAGAAACAAATGTGGCTGTTAAATAGGCCAAAAGAATGAATTAAACAGCTGTTCAAAACCTTGAAAGCTGTTTGAAAAATGAAAATATAGTTGCTGTGCTGATTTTATAAAAATCATATAAAATCATAGAAAATTCGTTAGAAGGTGTACCTTATATGCTTGCGAAGGTATTGAAGTTTTCTACGATCCATCTTTGAACATGTTAATCTAGTTCGGACTTTGAATGGGTCATAATGGTCAATTATAGCAGCTGTATAGAAAATCGCTGCACATTAATTATGCCGTTATTAATCCAGAAAAAGACATATGATTGCGTATACTTGATTTAGTCATGCCACCGTAAGTTACGGTGGAGCTGATATGATTACGATGGTTACATACTGAGTTACGGTGGAAGGATAGACTTTCAGGGGCTACCGTAACTTACGGTGTCACCGTAATTTACGGTGGACCCAGAAACAAAGTATATTTTATTTAGTTTAAATTCCCGGATTCGTTTAGACACGTTTTAAACCTCGTATGACTAAAGTATTTCATGTTTATGGAATATAGGTACTTTTGGATGTCGGAAGACGATCAAGCTCAGCGAAGAACCGAACACGATAAAGATACACGCTTCCGCACTTTGCCACGTTGTAAATTTTAAACAACGAATTCGATCACGTTATGTAGAATAACTTATGATTTGTAAATCTTTTAGTAAACCCGTATTTCCGATGCATATGTAATCGTAATTACATGATTGTTTTCGTAAAAGATTCATTAAACCTTAAATTATAAGAACGGGTGTTACACGTTGGGTTGACAATTTTGTCATTAACTTCGGGAGAAGACTCACCTTGACATATGTAGTGCTTGTGAAGCACTATAGGAGTGACACACCGCCACATGGATTTGTGGTAATGTCAAGGCCTTCATTCATACATTACGTATCTTTTCATAGCAACGAAATGATGACATGTGCTATGATTAGATAACGCTTGCATTAAACGCTGGGTTGACATTTTGCCATTAACTTCGGATGAAGCCTCACCTTAACATATATAGCGCTTGTGTAGCGCTATAGGAGTAACGCCTGCCGCATGGACTTGCGGTCATGTTAAGACATTCATACATACTTGCGGACACGATGGTTTGACCAGTTAGATCACATGCTAGTAATGCGTTAATCTAGTTAACTAAATATCTCGTGTGGACTATTCAAAGACTTTAATCATACTCATACTTATACTTAAATACCAATCATGCTTACATACTTAAAATTCTTTACGCTATCGTTATCACTCGTAATACGTTAATATACCCTGACCCGTACACTACTAGTACAAACTATGCGGACCATGCACAAACCAAAATAATCGTGGATGCATACGGGATTATATTGGGAGGCGCATGAAAACCATAGTAGGTTCTACAGTGTACCATGACACAGAACGTAACATGACACCGAATAACGAAACAGACGTAACATGATACGTACATGGTGGATACGCCACTGGTACTTCCTATATATAATTCTTCCTACCATATTACCAAACTTTCGTAAAAACGTGCCATGAGAAATTCGGTGTTTCCCCTATGAAATTCAATACACTCTTTGATCACTCACAACCTGATTCTCGGTTATACCCAAACATACTTCGAGAATGCCATCCTTCCCAAGGTTTTCCTCTTGAATAAATTTCGGGACGAAATTTCCTAAAGTAGGGGAGACTGTAACGCCTCGTATTTTTGGAATTTCTATGTTTTTTTAGAAAATTCGTATTCACTTTCCATTTTAATACCCGCAGTCGAAATCGGACAAAAAAAACAGATTTAAAACGACAAGCGGCGCATTTTACACAATTTTAGCGCTACCAACGAGCGAAATCGTCAGACATCGATTTTCGACGCCCTCTCACGTAATTTAAACCTAAAATAATATCCTACAACATTGCACGACATTTGGGTTTTGAAAACGGGTTCGTAAGTGCGATTGGGCCACTTAAAACACGAGAATTGGGCTTGTGGGCCTTGGGCCCAAGCCCATTTGAGAAAAACCTACCTATATAAGACAAGTGAAACCCTAAGTCCTTATTGGAGATCAGCCGCTCACTACCCTTTTCCCTCTCAAAATTTGTTGTCTGCAGATCTAAACTCAACCCGCCAACACAAAACCTTTATCAAATTAAACATCCTCTCCAAAAAATCAAACAAACACACACATGAATCCACTCTCAGCTCTCTTCCTCGCTCTCTCACCGGCCGACAAAAAAAACACCCTCTGTCTCCTCTCATTTTTAAATCCGGCGCACACACACAAAACCGGCAGCCCGACGACCGGCGACACCGATGTCGATTATTTTACCGGTGAAGCAACCCCCCCCCCTCTTATCTGGTGAAGCTTTTCCAGTTAGAAACCCCCCCACTGATCTCGATTTAGTGGCTGCCACCACCAGATGGTGGTGGCGTGCGGCGGCAACAGCGAACAGAGAGAGAGAGAGAGAAAGAGAGAGCATGACGGAGAAAAGAGGGGTTAGCCATTTTTCTTTTCTTTCTTACGGTGGTTCGGTTCTTTGGGCCAGACACTATCCCCCCCCCCTCCGGTGAACACCTGACAGCGCCGGTTAACCGGCGACCACACTCCCATATCTCGACACCCTGAAGAACGAGGAGAGAAGATAGAGAGTCACGGCAGCGGAGGTCACGGCGTCGGACAGATTTGAGCCGGCAGCCACATTTTTTTCTGTTCGGTAAACCTTTCAGTTTTCATCTCCTTTTCCTCTTAGTCTCCTAATTTTATGAAATCGATGCTCTTCGTCAAGTTATGGCTTGTATCAGGGACAAAACGATGACAAATTAGGTGGTTTCTGGTCACAAGTCAACAGGCCACTCCATTTCCGAAACGGTTCAGTTCGGGTCATGATGCGGGTCTTGTTTTGGACTTCGGTCAAAGGCGGTCAAAGCAGGTCAACGGACAGATTCGAGTCATGTCGTTTCCCGCTCAGTCAACTCCGGTCAGCTGAGGTCAAACTCCGTCAACGCGAGCTCGGTAAACTTTTAACGAAGTAAATTTTATTAAGTTATCTATATCGTTTGTATATGTTATCTAGTTTAAAACGAAGTTCGATACGATACACTTATTGATTAGTTATGTTTTGACACATCGATGGAAATTTTATATTGCGTTGATTATTATTGTGTTTTGACAAATATAAGCGACAACTTGTGTTGCCGGGATCTTCCACAAACAGAGGAAACTCTGACCGATTTTCGTTAAAATATATATATATATAGGGAGGGGCTCATTTGAGAACCACCCTTATTGTGAGAACCTTGAGAACCAATGTGAACACAACCTAAAATAGCTAAAAAAACCTAAAAAAACCTAAAAAAAACCAAAAAAAACCTAACCCCCCACCCCCCCCCCTCCAAAAACCTAAACCCCCCCCCCCCCAAGCTAAAAAAAAACCTAAAAAAAACTAAAAAAACCTAAAAAAAACCTAACCCCACCCCCCCCCCCCAAAAAAAACCTAAACCCCCCTACCCCACCCCCCCCCCCCCCCAAGCTAAAATGCTAAAAACTAAACCCCCAAAAAACCTAAAAAAATCTAAAAAAAATCTAAAATTTTTTTTTTTGATTTTTTTAATATTTTTTAGGTTAAAATCGCTACTTTTCGAAGCCAATAAAAAAAAAATTTTAATTTTGTTTTTTTTTTTTGCTTCGAAAAGTAGCGATTTTAATCTAAAAAATATTAAAAAAATCAAAAAAAAAAAATTTGTGTGATTTTTAGCTATTTTTAGGCATTTTTGGTGTGTTCACATTGGTTCTCGCGGTTCTCACAATAAGAGGTGGTTCTCGCATGATCTTCTCCCTATATATATATATATATAGGATAAGGATCATGTGAGAAGTAGTAGGCTATTTGAGAAACTTGAGAAGCATTCTGGACCACACATTTTCCCTAAGCAAAAAATGCAATTTTTTTTTTTTTGGAAAAATCGCAGCTTTTTCTTTAAGGATTTAATTTTTTATTTTTTTGAAAATTTTTTTTTTGGGATTTATACACATGTGTATATTGTTAATCTTTTAACTATACATATATATATATTGTCAATTATACATATATGTATATACATGTTTAAAATTGAAAAATAAGTTTTATTTAGGGTTTAGCATTAGTATTTAGGGTTTAGCATTAGGGTTTAGGGTTTAGCTTTATGGTTTAGGGTTTAGCTTTAGGGTTTAGCAATAGTATTTAGGGTTTTGCATTAGGGTTTAGCTTTTGGGTTTAGCATTAGGGTTTAGCTTTAACTTTTGGGTTTAGCTTTATCTTTAGGGTTTGCATTAGGGTTTAGCATTAAGGGTTTAACTTTAGGGTTTAGTTTTAGCTTTAGGGTTTAGCATTAGGGTTTACCTTTAGGGTTTAGAATTAGGGTTTAGCTTTAGGGTTTAGCATTAGGGTTTAGAATTAGGGTTTAGCTTTAGGGTTTAGCATTAAGGTTTAGCTTTAGTGTTTATGGTATAAGGTTTAGGATTTATAACACATATTTTTTCAATTTTAAACATGTATATACATATATGTATAATTGACAATATACATATATGTATAGTTAAAAGATTAACAATATACACATGTGTATAAATCCAAAAAAAAAAAATTTAGAAAAAAAAAAATAAAAAATTTAATCCTTAAACAAAAAGCTGCGATTTTTCAAAAAAAAAATTGCATTTTTTTGCTTAGGGAAAATGTGTGGTCCAGATTGCTTCTCAAGTTTCTCAAATAGGGTGTACTTCTCTTAGGATCCCTACCATATATATATATATATATTATAGCCGAAACACCAATAAAATCGTATCGAAACTCAAATGAAGTTTATAAAGTAAATATAAACGAATATATTATTTTATGTCGACACTTTTATAACTTCCAACGCTCTAATTCTTTACCTATGCGAGAACGAGACTCGTGTTCTTCAAGAACTAAAAGGTTACCTCCGAGTCCCATCCTTCAACTCTTCAACTCTCCACGAGACATGGAATGCGTTGCGAAACTGTGAGCATACTCGACCCTTTTCACGTTTTAATGCATTTTTTGGGGTGCAACATGTATACAAAATCCACTTTACACCATCGATTATAATCAAACAGACAAACCATTGAACACGTTTGTTGTTATGCTTAGGTTGTTATTAATTGTTAGTCTCAACTTGTATTCCCATGATATTGTTATGCTTAGGCTGCTTTTGCATGCTAGTTTAAAAATCATAATTTCATACTATTTGCTATGCTTAAGTTGTTTATGTATGCTCATTCGACGTGAATAATAACTGCTATGTGGATTCGAGACAAACTTTTATACTTATAATTATAGTCAAACTTGTATGCTCGCTAGTGCTTTTGTACTGACCCATGCTTTTAATACATGTTGCAGGATTGTGACAGATGAATCCAGGAGGATTGCCTAGAAACGCATTTAAACTTTATTGCTCGTTGTATTGTAATTTGCTTTCAATCCTGTTGTATTCTGATTCCAATACTTGTAATAATTAATTATCAATGAAATGAAATTTAATTATTTGAATACTTATTGAGCATTATTTATTTTAATCTTGTGGTATTCTAACTCAAACCATGTAAAATGTAAATATTAAATACTTGACACTAAATAGCGTGATGAAGTCTCTTGCAATCTACACACTTCGTCTCATCCCGATTTTTCCGCCATCGGTTGGGGTGTGACACACATCGTCTCACAGATCAGGTTGTCGAACAAGGGAAGTTGCCCAAAAGAATTAGTGCTACTACTGATTTGTCACACCCCCAAAATCCACACGCGGAGTATCACCGCCTGGAGGCGTTACTGACCAGGATCAAGCCACCAATCATATTGAACATTGCAAGTAATAAATAAAATTCAATCCAACAATACGAAAGGTGTTCAAAACAAAACATAGTTAAGTGTTTAGCGGAAGCATAAATGTGAAAACCCAACATAAGTATTAAGTTCGAAATGTTATAATGTTTTTAACATGGCACCCACTGTCCATGTCCCACAACGACCGCGCCTCCCTGTGCAAGCTCCAAGAGTACCTATCGACCTGCAAGGCATGTAACAACGAGTCAACAACAAAGTTGAGCGAGTTCACAGTTGTTTGTTCAGTTATTGAGTTTGTTTCAGAATCGTAAGTTTGTTTCATAATCATGTGTTACCCAGTATCCTTGTTTCCCAAATCTTTACGATATTTAGTGGGGGGCTTCCCATGTTGTATATTACTAGACTAGTTGTAACTATAGGTGTCCTTCCCAATCCGAGGACAGTGATAAGTATGAGTTTACGTAGGTTTTACGTAAGTGCCCTTCCCAATCCGAGGACAGTAGAAAATATGAGTTTACGTAGGTTTTACGTAAGTGCCCTTCCCAATCCGAGGACAGCGATACGTAGCGAGTACGTAGGTTTAGCGCTGGCGTCCTTCCCAATCTGAGGACGGTGGTAAGTAGTCTAGTAGTGGTAAATGTACGAGTTCTGTCGTAGTTATTCAATCCCATTCCCAAACCCACCAGGAATCCCATGCCTTAGAAGTGTGAACTCACCTTGGTTTGCTCGGCAAATACACAAAAAGGTTACTTGAGCTATATGTGGTCAACCACGTCCTAACATGGTTACCATACAAGTCAGGTTTTCGTTTCAAGTAGTGCACATAAGTTTCACACAAGCTAACAGGTTACGAGCACGTAATGGTCATAGCACATGTTAACAGTTAAT
Source organism: Helianthus tuberosus (assembly GCA_030545235.1). Taxonomy (NCBI): domain Eukaryota; kingdom Viridiplantae; phylum Streptophyta; class Magnoliopsida; order Asterales; family Asteraceae; genus Helianthus; species Helianthus tuberosus. The sequence goes on from JARYGA010015657.1 coordinate 21,435, forward strand.
TACATAACATATTCATACTTGTGCGATTCAAATGGAGGCCCAATAATATCCGACCCAAATAACATAAGCAGTCCAACATGTATACGGCCCAACAAGTAAACAGCAAACATTGGCTTTATGAGATTCGTATGGACTTGTGCGACTGACCAGTCCTTGTGCGATTGGTATTGGGTTTTGAGGCCCAACAGTCCAAGCGTTCATGTGTGGCCCAAGCCTTGTGCGATCGGCACTGTCTTGTGCGATCCACAAGGTCTTGTGCGATCATGCATGCTCTAGTTGTACACTGCTGCCTTATGTGATGTACCTATCTTGTGCGACTGCACTTGTGCGTCTGGCACTTGTGCGATCAGTTGCCTTGTGCGATTGAGCTCTTGTCTGATTTAAGAGCTTGTGTGTTGGCACTTGTGCGACTGATCGGTTATGTATTTCCTTAAATCATGCAAATCAGTTGCTCTATTATTGACAATTTCCATATTTTTAATTTATCAATCAACAGTTTCTAACCAACCCATATATCGATCAAAACAAGGTTTTTATCACAAAATTCATATGAACCCTAAAATAATTCATAGCATGAACATCAACCACACTTTCAAACACATTAACTGGTTCATGGCCTTGATTACTAACATGCACCCTACACAACAACACAACAATCATCCAAATAACAACACATCACAACCGGTTATCAGGTGTTCGATTCTATATATACACGAACCGATTAGCCTATTTCCATATCTTGTTTAATCATACAACCTTAGCATCATGCAACACATAATTATTAATGATTCTACTAACAGGAACCCTAACCGGGTTTGATCAACATATAGCAATACACAATCATCGATCAACATACAATCAAGTAACAACAAAACACTAAAAAACTAACCGGATTAGATGATTGGAACAAGGAAGACCTCGGGTGAGTAAGGGGCTGCCGTCGGCTTCGAGAGAGAGGGAGAGGTAGAGAATTAGGGTTTTGTGTGGTGTTGTGTGTTAGAAAATAATGGGGAAGCCAAAACCTCAGAAAGGTTTTGTATCAGCTTATATAGGGGAGTGGCCGAACCCTCCTAATGGGCTGCCCATTCGGTTCAATTACAAAAGAGTGTGGGCCGAGAGTGGTAAGGAACCAAAGCCCAAAGGCTTGTGCGATCGGGTTGTTGTTGTGCGACCCGAGTTATTTATATACATACATTCGTTACACATAATCACGTAATCATAACGTTCAATCAATCAACAAATTTCACATAATCACATAACGTTCACACCGGTTACATCAACGTACAAAGAGAGGTTTGAAATACGAGTTGTCATATTATCCCCAAGTTGAAAGAAATTTCGTCCCGAAATTTAGCACGTACTCACTGAGGAAGCTAGTTAAGTTGCATGGTTTCCTGGTTTCCCTGGGGTGTCACATCCTTCCCCCGTTGGTTTGGAATTTCGTCCCGAAATTCCGCAGTAGCTTCAGCCTCAGTAGTGGTTGTACTGTTTACGAAATTGGGGATACTTGAGTTTCATTTGGTCTTCTCGTTCCCAGGTGAACTCTGGGCCATGACGGGAGTTCCAACGAACTCGAACAAGAGGAATTCTGGTGTGCTTGAGAACCTTAACGTCTCGGTCCGTGATTTCAACTGGTTCCTCGACGAACCGCAACTGATCGTCGATAGTGAGCTCCTTCAGAGGAACTATGAGGGTCTCATCTGAAAGGCACTTCTTCAGATTTGACACGTGAAAAACGTTGTGAACTCCACTGAGTTCTGCTGGTAGGTTCAGTTTGTAGGCCACTTTGCCTATTTTCTCAACGATTTCGAACGGTCTGACATAACGCGGATTGAGTTTGCCTCATTTACCAAAACGAACCACACCTTTCCAAGGTGAGACTTTGAGTAGCACTCGATCCCCAACTTGGAACTCGAGTGGTTTCCTGCGCTTATCAGCGTAGCTTTTCTGACGGTCACGAGCTGCCGCCATTCGTTACCAAAATCAATTACACATGCCCTAAGCATGTCTTCAAGAGTTTGGATGGTGCATTCAGACTGCCCATCCGTCTGTGGATGATAAGCGGTGCTCATGTCTAAACGAGAGCCAAAGGACTTGTGCATTGCTTGCCACAGCTCAGAAGTAAAACGTGTATCACGATCAGAGATAATAGAGGTTGGCACCAAAGGACTTGTGCATTGCTTGCCACAGCTCAGAAGTAAAACGTGCATCACGATCAGAGATAATAGAGGTTGGCACCCCGTGCCTCGAAACCACTTCCTTTAAGTAAATGTCTGCTAAAGTAGAGAACTTGTCTGTTTCTTTGATGGCCAAAAAGTGTGCAGACTTTGTGAGTCGATCCACGATCACCCAAATTGTCACACCCCGACCACGTAAAACAACGAAACATGGCAGAAACGTCGAGGAGTGTTGTAACAGAATTAATTGTTTCACAACCATGGAAATTAAAGTTACGTCTTATTTATCAATCAAGAGAGTTACATTGTCTTAAACAAGAAACAAAGAGTACATAACATAATTTAACTAGTTCTTGCTTCGTTTTAAGTCACTAAGGCACAGGTCCGCCTAAGTGTGTCTCGATCATCCTATGCAACAGCTCCTGAAAACACATGTGAAAATAGGTACGTCAGCATAAAAATGCCTGTGAGATACATTGGTTTTGTGAAAATAGGATCCATGACTTGAGTTTAAAGAAACTGTTTAATAAAAAGTAGCCATGAATCTTGTTGAGTGTTCCTTTCATAAATCATTTGAAAAGTGATAGATAAACCAAATGATATATATGTATAAAAGAACAATGTATGGTTAAGTGAATAACCAAGTAAAATGAGTCTGTATAAGTTAAGTTATTTGTAAAACGATGTTTATGTGAAGATTGTATTGTAGATGTAATATGTCTAAACTGAAATGGTTTAAAGAATGCTACGATATGTAATACCATAAAAGCACTTATATATAGGAAGTACCAGCGGCGTATCCACCATGTTTTTATCGTATTACACGTCGCCTCGTTACTTAAATCACTTACCCAAACAGCCACCAAGATGAAATGTTTAACAATTGTAGAAATGTTTATGTATGGTCAAATACGGTTCACACGGTTCAACAGTTACAAACGGTTCACATAATCAAATGGTTACAACGGTTCACATAGCCAAATGGTTACAACGGTTCACATAGTCAAATGGTTACAACGGTTCACCTAGTCAAATAGTTACAAACGGTTCAAAATGTAATATAATGTGTTCATATGCTGGATGAGC